>PVJX010007141.1:0-30844 GCA_004027295.1 Dolichotis patagonum | reverse complement strand
CTGTGTTTAATTTTACCCCCTTTTAAAATAAAATTTAAAAAAACCAACTTTGTGTTTATTCAAATCAAGGTGAACAAGGATTGGCAAGGGTTACTCAGAAGATTACGGGCTCCAAAATAAGACTCTCTCCTAGCTTTGGATCTTGGTGCCACCTCTTAAGACAGTTACGATCTCTGGTAAATAAGGCTCAGAATATTTTTTCATCTGAAAACTGAGGAGTCTATTTACCAAGCAGGATGGCAGTTGTAAGTGAGAAGATACATAAAAAGCTTATCAGAGTTGGGTGAGGTGGTACACACCTATAATCCCAGTACTCTGCAGGCTGAAGCAGGATGATGATCACTGCAAATCTGAAGCCAGCCTGGGCTACATTGTGAGTTCAAGACCAGCCTGAACTATAAAGTAAGGCCATCTCAAGAAAAAAAAAAAGTTTGGCATATAGAAAGTACTCAGTGATCCGAGCCATGTTGGAACTTAGGGCGAGCAAACCAGCAGGCAACCAGCCTGCCCTCTACCAGGGCGCAAGCTGAGAATCAAACATACCATATTACACCCCCCCCCACCCTTTAGCAAGTGGGATCCAGGGATCTGGGTATCTCTTGGGAGGTTGACTGTATCTAATGCAGCGAGTGGGGGGAATTTCCTTCTGCTATGTCTTTGAAGGCAGATATTTTTATCACCGTTTTGCTTTGTCCTGATTAATTGTATTGCTCTATTCAATATTCTGTTTTGATAAGTTCTATAATATTCTGTATTTCTTTTGATTTTGCTATACCTGATTGAAAGAACAACCATTGTGAAGATAACGAGATATACAATGGTGTCTATTACTGTTGTCCTGGTGACCTGCTGTGATGTTCTGTACCAGTTTCACTCTACTGTCTCAACTGGCTTTATTCCATTCTGTTCTGTTGTATATTACTACCTCCAAGTTAATAAAAAAATTAAATTAAAAAAACAATAGAACATGAGAAAACAAGGTAACAAAATACCTCCCAAAACTCCCAACTCCATGAAAACTGAGTGATATGGATGAGGAGAAACTCAAAAACAAAACAATTATATAAGTTGATTAAAAAGGAAATAACAACAACAAAACAGATCAGCAAGGTACTGAGCAAGCTGAAACATAATATAACTAAACAGATAATGGACTTAAAAAGCAAAAGGAGGAAAACAAAGTGCTCTAAAGGATATAACTGCATGTATGTTTAAGTTTGTAGGATTGATAACTGTATTACTAAGTTTTTGTTGGATCGTTGAACAGAACTGTTTGCAGCATCACTGTTTGAATGTCCACTTTGTATGCTTTAATTTTGTAACATGAACAACTATTTCTAAGAGGACAATATGTAATTTATCAACTAGTGATTTCTTACTGTTTTTTGAACAATTTTTGAAATTGTTTTGTACTGTTTTTCAAAATTCTGTATTATTTCTACCCTTAATTCTGTATTATTTCTACCCTTTTTTCTGTTTTGCTTTTTTATTTCTGTTTAAATAAAATTTAAAAAATATTTCCAAGAAAGTACTCAGTGGCAGGAAGAAGCTAGCAGGCTCATTATTACAGAGCTAGTGATAACGAATTTATTTTATCAAACTCTACAATAGATTCTTTGGTATATATAGGAATGTAAAAGACTGAGGCAGAGGAAACTAGGGAGCCTTTAAGAAACACATGCTTGAACCTACATACTGAATTGGTTTTAAGAAAATCCTGCCAACTATATTTCTTGACAACTTCCCACGTGCTCCTCATGTTGAGAGGCACTACTTTAGAGAAATAATATGGCCAGGTCTTGGCTCCTACAAGCAAGCAAACAAACAAACAAACAAAACCCCCCCCCCCCAAAAAAAAAAAAAAAAAAACCAACCCAAAAATATTTGGGAGAAATAAGGAAAAGACCTGCAAAAAGAGTCCTTGCTTTATAGTCTACCAGTGGTGGCAAACCTATGGTACGTGTGCCGGAGCAGGCTGTTTGTATCACTGAAAGCTCTGAAAGGTTCTCCATCTCTGGTGTAGACTGCGGGTGGGCCATTAATTCCTCTTCCTCTGTCTCTACAAAGACACAATGATAGCTAACAAGGCTGGTCCAAAGACAGAAGGAGAAATATGGCTATGAAGGATTGGGTGGTCATTAAATTATATGTAAATATTTAATTCCACCATTAGGACCTTCAATCTTTTGGGTTAGGTTTGATATTTTGACACAGAAACTGATTAATGTGAGCCAAATAAAAATTTACATCTTTGGCCAGGGATTTAGCTCAGTGGCACAAGCGCCTGCCTGGCAAGTGTGAGGTTATGAGTTCGACTCTGGTACAGAAAGAAAAAATTACACCTTTATGTTCATTGTCATATTAACAAGTCCAAAGTGGAATAAAAGAAGCAATTAGAAAGCTGATGGTGCTCCTTTAATGCAAAATAGTCCTAGAGAGCTGGATTGGTAACCTCAGGACCAAAGACCCTTCATTAACTCTCATTTTAGTTAATTGCTATGCTCACAACTATTTAATCAACACCACAGGACAATCAATCTTCATCTCCTTGCTAAAGCAAGCTAGAAATTCTGGCCAGAAGTAATTTAGCACCCAAGATTTTCATCATCTGCTGAAATTTGTCCTTTCAGTCCAGAGCTCTTTTGCAAGGTCTTCGGGTCCTGAATTAACTCCTGCCAGAGCTAAAACACTATTCATTTCAGGGTGATATCTCCGATACCCAATTTATTGCTTTAAATATAAATTTATAATAAAATGTGATTAGGCTTTTATGATAATGATCCTAAGGTCAAATCAATGTCTGGAACAACCTTTAAAAGTAAGTCTGATCAAAAGGAAGGAGTGTTTCCCAATGCAAACTCCGAGCTTTCAGCAAAGGGGCTTAAAAAAAAAATCCACCTAAACACCAGTGATCAATTTTCTGTAATTATAATTCCCAGCAGACATACACCAAGTACTAGTAGTGTAGAAGTGCTCTATGAGAGAGAAACATTTTTCTCTTTCACTTTCTATTAATGACACATTTCCCTCACAGCCAAGAGAATATCTGCTGTGGGAAAGGATGGACTGAGTTCAGAGAAGCTGACATCTCTCAGAGCCCACTCTGTCCTCAGCTGTAGCCAACAGTTGGCTCACAGGTCCTTTCAGCTTTTCAACATCCAAGACAAGGATGAAAAAGTCTGGCAGAGAAGGGCTCTCCACTAACGTGGGGCAATGCTATTCATACAAGATCTACTGCACAAAGTCTGGGAAAACTGGGACAAATACTAGCTAGCCTATTTCTTCTGTTCAGGTATTGCGTCTTTAAAGGTAGAATGGTCTTTATGGCAAGCAAATAGGACAAACTTCTCAATTCCTGAGGTCATACGGTTGAGTGATTTGTCTATAATGACCATAGAAAGCTTTAATCAGGACTTGAGCTCAAGTCTTCTAACCTTTGAGTCTATTGTACCACACTACCGTGATGATCTCTCATAGACACTTTTAGTGCCAGGTCAGTCTTCTGGTCGTGGCTAATGGTAATCACTGTCCAGTGGGAAGGGTACTGGGCTGGGGCATAAGAAGATCTGCTCTCTACTTTAGCCCAAGCACTGCTCTGTGTGTGTGTGTGTGCATGTGCGTGTGTGTGTGCATGTCCATGCATTTGTGACCTTTTAGAGGCCTGATCTTTCAATTGGTCTCTGTTTAACGAATTTAGTTTGCTCATCCTTGCCACCAGCAAGAACCCTAATACTGACTCATCTGTCCTTCTGTTTTCCTGCACCAGCTCAAAAGACTCCATCAACCCTTTGAATTCTTTAACAGTATTATTATGTATCTTTGAGCCTCTGTGTCTGTTCCTTTCTACAGGAAGTCTCTTTAAACACACATACAACCATAGCATTTCATTGCTCAACCCTGTAGTAGCTTCTTGCTGCACTGTGAATAAACTATGCACACTGCTTGTACACACAGCTCGAGTCTCTGACCTATCTCAGGCCATCCTCCTCCTTGCTCAGTATTCTCAGACCCACTAACTCCCTTTCAGTTCCTCACGTGTGTCAGCTTTGTCTTTCCTGCCGATTGTTTGTGTCTCCATCTTCCCTCCCTAAATTCATGTGTTACATCCCTAATCTCCTGTGTGTCTGTCTTTGGAGATGGGCCTCCAAGGAAATATGGCTAAACATGGCCACCGAGGTGGGCCCTCATGCAGTAGGGTTAGTGTCCTTAAAAGAGAAATGCCAAAACACTCCCTTTCTTCTTCTGTGTGTATGAGAAAGCTCATGAGAGCACACACAGCTTCCAGAACTGTGCAAAAATAAATTTCTGTTGTTAAAATCACTCAGTCATTTTGTAATGGCAGCCAGAATAGATGAGTGTATTGCCTCAGAGTTTTTGCAGATGCTGTTACTCTGTTTAGAGCTTTTCTTCCTTTTTCTGCTTCTTTTCTATCTTTTCTTCTCATCAAACATGCCTGTCCACTGGACCTCTGCAATGAAACAGTTCTCCCAAAGGTCACCAGTTACTTTCCCTTCACCAAACTAGATGTTTTAATTTTTATCTTCCTGAGCCCTCTCTGTCACATGTGATACTAGAATCCTCAGTTCCTGAACCCTTTTTCTTGGCTTTGATTTCACTATTCTCTTTAGGTATCTTTCTCTGGTTCTTTTAGATTTCCTTAAATGTTAGTGTGCCAGTGGGTGCTTTCCGTAGTCCACATGTATTTTCTTCTTATTCTTCTGTATAATTCTAACCTTAGGAAATCTCTTCCATTCTCATGGTTTTAACTATAATGGTGTACTGATAAATATCCAGGTGCTAACTGATTATATACTTAATAGTCCCCTGGTATCTTAAATACAAGACATCCACAACTGCAACTCTTGACCTTCTCATCCAAACTAGCCTCTCCTTTGAAATTCTCACTCTCAGTGTGTGGTGTCACCTTTTGCCTCAATAAGAAATCTGGGATGGCTGGACTATCTCCCCTTCCTTGCCTGCTGCTCATTCTTCTTTGGGTCTCAAATATGTGGATGAATTAGTTGTATTCATTGGTTCATGACACTCTCATTATTAGTTTGGTGCCTTTGCAACAACCAGCTGTTCCTACTGTTTCTTGCCTTCCTCCCGTCAAAGCAACCTACCTTTCCATCCTTGAAGTGCTTCTTGAGCTGCTTCTGCATAGCAGTTAGCTTCTTGGACTGCACTCCACTGTAGGCTAGCAGCATGCCGCCAAACTGCCTCTCAGTTATTCTTCCATCCACAGGGCCATGGCGCTCAAACTGGGAAGGGAACAGAAACAGCACTTGTGGGGTAAGATGGAGACTATTGTGACATGCAACAACTGTGTTAGATGGCAAACATAGCTGATGGCGGGGGCTGAATTTCTGAGCTACAATTTCCAGCAAGAGCTGAAAAACACTGCAAAGAAACAGAAATCAGGGCTCAGACTCGCCATCCTCCTTCCTCAGCCTCTCAGATTGCCAGGCGTATGGGGATGCACTGCTACACACAGCAATTAGTTCTACTTTGCAGATGAGAAAACTGAGGGAACACACAGCTACATGTGGCAGAGCTGAGGCTCAAATTAGGCCCCATGTGGATCTAACAACTCTCAACATCACACTGTCTCTTGCTTCTAAGCAGCAGTACACATGTAACCTGTGTGGTTTGTTTTTTAAAAGTTTCTATTAATTAATTAATTGATCTTTTTTGACAAAGGGTTTAGCTATGCAGTTCAGGTTGGCCTTGAACTCACTTTGTAGACTAGGCTGGTCTGAAACTCGCGGTGATCCTCCTGTGTCAGCCTTTCGAGTGCTGAGACCACAGGCACGGCCACCATGCCTGGCTGTATGATTCTGAGACAGGGTTTTGCTTTGTAGTGCAGGTTGGACTTGAACTCACTTCAGGCTGGTCTCAATCCTCCTACCTCTGCTTCCTGAATGCTGGGATTACACTATGTTGTTCTGGATAAACTAACACAGCCATGGGGCTTATAAGTCATATTTATGCAAGAAGCCTAACTATTTGCAAAGAAATCAATGTCATCAATATTAAGTGAAAGTCTCTTTTTCAACTCAACCACTCAACATTTCATGTTTGTCAAACCATCATTTCTTTAGAGCTGATTAATTTTGGACAATACCAAAAGTTTTCCAGATCCAACTGTAGTTTGATTTATGGCTTAATTTACTACCCTGAAACAAAACAGAGCTGTCAAAATTTTGCAAATGGGCATACTTTTTGCAGTGTTTAAAACAGATTTCCAGTGAAATCTGACACCTGGACAGAAGTTGCAGTCCCACAGCTCATCCAGGGGCTTCTCTTGAAATAAGTTGTGGCCCCTGCTCTGCAGACCAGGCTTTAAGGATTGAGTGTTCCTTCTCCCAAGCTGGAGGATTTCACAGCTGTGGGGCAATCCCGAATGTTTGCATTAGATGAGTTTTCAGCTCTATCCCATTAGATTCGAGGCTGAAAGGCTTTTTGTTCACAACACTGGCAGCAGCCGCAGCTTGCTCAAGACTCATGAAGGCCTTAATATTCTTTCCCCCATAGGGACAAAGCTTCTCTGCTGTTAGGTATCAAAGGCAGTAAAGACACCTCTTAGTGGAGATCCCCAAGTAGCAAGTTCAATGTTCAAACTGTTATTTTCACTACTGTTCTTTGAAAACTCAGGCTTAGCTTTGGGTAATAGATACTATTTTTATTCTCTTTTTATTATTTTTAAGTAACTGGAACTGAAAGGGATTAAAAGTTACAAATTCAGCTCATCTGTGTAGTACAGCTCACTCCAAAGCTTATTACTTCAGCTCTGTAATTTGATTTTGAGTAGCAACTCTCTGTTTAGGTTTGTAAGGTCCTCTGAGGCAAGACTGCTTTATTTAAGGTTGTTTTGTTCTGGTTTTGGCAGTGCTGGAGATTTAACATAGTAACATGCTAGGCAAGTGCACTATCACTGACCTATGTGTCCTGCCTTTTTCTGAGGTCTTAAACATGGCTAGAGGGTGCTACACAGAAACAGTATGAACTAAATGTCTCACTGATTTAGCATTTTAAACTGAAGATGGTCTATACTAAGGCTAAGGAGTTTTGAGAGCAGTTATCTTAAGCATCTCCATTGAGGTTAAAATTCCAAGGAGAATAGCTAGATCCTACATAGGTCTAGGGGTCAAGTATATATCTGAAGTCTTGCCAGTCCTGTGGGTGCTCTCCCAGAGTGCTGTGTGCATGCACTCTATCCCCAGGTCAGGGGAGGGCCTCTGGGAAAGACACAGGTTATTACAAAATTACTGAAAGCAATCTGAATTATGAGCTTGCATTGTGCTTAGCTAAATGTATGATCCATTGATGTTGGGATCTCTCAGGTTCTGCTTTAATGACAATGAAGCAGCTCCATTGTTTGATGCCATGGTGCAGAATGTGTGCATTCCAGCACAGCACACACCATCCGGGTCACTTTTCTGTGGTTAGAAGGAAAGCTGAGCAGCCTAGCACTTTTCCTTTGCAGCCACTGCTGCATTCTCAAATGGATACAAGCTGTTGTCTCCTTGTAGGTCCCCAGGGGGCTGCAGGGCAGGCAAAGAAGGGCCAGAAAAGAGGAGTCAAAAAACTGCAAGATTTTTCTTGGCTTTCTATTCATACTTGCCTCTCACCCCCATCCCTGCCCCTTGTGGAGAGAAGGGATAGCCTTTTGGAAGGACAGATGGTCCACACATATCTGTATGAAATGATTTGAAGAAGCCAGGAAGCCAGGAAGAGAAGAAAATATGCATGTGATCAAAGGCCAAAATGAAAGTTAAAAAATAGTAAAAAGAAAATAACATCAGCATCTACATCTTCATTTACTAAAGACTTTTGGGATTAATGGTTTCCACAAACGTAAACTTCAATCTTGTTCTGTTTCATTTAATCACTTTTTAGCAGATTTTGTCTGTGCCTCAGAGTAGATCCTTCCTTTACTTCAGAATGATAAATCTCTTGATAGTTATTTCTATTTTCTAAACTGCCTGATAAGAGACTGCATAGTGATCTAAGTCATGAGCTGAGTACATCTACATTTTTCAATCTGACAGAGGTGGCTTTTGAAATCTTAACCACGCCACTGCTGCTTCTGTCAGATATCTCCCTGTCTACTATGCCCATCAAAAGAAAAACTGATCATAGGCAATGTTCGCTACTATAAACTCACTTCCACTGAGCATGACATACATATTTCTTAGTTTGGATTGAAGTCTGTGTTTCTGCAATTAGATGAGGGCACTGCAGAGCTCTATGCCAGATTGCAACAGCCTGAATTTTCTTATCTTTAAATATGAGGCACCTTCACTGTCAACACTAATCTGATTGTCTTTTGGCAAGGTAAGGAAGAAGGCCTACAATTTGGAATGCAGGGGCCAAAACAATCCATTAGAGACTTGGACCATGAAATTATAGAGTATCAAACGGAACTGCCAGATTTTTTTTTTTTTTTTTGAGACACCGTCTCACTATGTAGTTCAGTCAGGCCTTGAACTCACTGTGTAGCCCAGGTTGGCCTCGAACTCATGATAGTCCTCTTGCTTCAGCTTCACATGTGCTGGGATTACAGGTACGTGCCACCATGTTCAGCTAGATTTTTTTTCCAGCTTTTCCCCTTGGTGATGCTGGGGACTGAATGCATATGACAGGCAAACACACTATCACTGAGCTATACTCCTCAGCTTAAACTGCTAGACATTTCTACTTCACGTCCAATCGTCACTTCCATTTTAAAATTATTTCAGCCAAGTACATACCTGTAATCTTAGCTAGCTAGGAGGCTGAGCCAGGAAAACCACGTGTTTGAGACCAGCCTGGGTATCATAGTAGGAATCCGCCTCATTTAATAATAAATGTTTATGTTGGTGATCAAATCCACTGACTTAATAATGAGTCCCAGTTGTACAGTTAGACCAGGAAAAGGTTGACCTTCTAGTCTGACAGCCCCAAACAGTAAGAAAATAAGTCTGATGGATAAACTTATTATACTATAATAAAATATCAAAATATATTTGCGTAAGAGTGTTTGGGAAAAATATTTTAGATCTCTCTTGAACAAAAGAGTTTCAAGGCTTGATAACTTTGAGCTTTATTCCATAGAGGGTAATACACTGAAGAAACTAAGAATATGTCTTAAAATCAGCAAATTCTGCCTTGAACCCATACTTACTGAGTGTGACTTGAGGCAAGAGACTTATCCCCTTACAAAAGAATGGAGAAAATATTTGTGATCTCAGTGTTGCTGTATGGAGGAGATGATATATGTAAAGAATTCAGCACAGAGTTTGGTGTCTAGTTAGCATTCAGTAAGTGTAGTAATTTTTTTTTGTTTTGCAATCAATATTTTTATTACCATCATATTACTTTCTAGGAAGGTAGAGCCTCTACTGATTATTCTGTTCACAGTGATTATTAAGTTCAATTACTATTTTTTTACTCTTTTCATAATTGTTTTTGCCCAGTCTTTGTTTACAGAATCCGCCTGCACATATGAAGAGCAGAAAAAGTAAATGCAAACATTTTATTTGTTATTCAATACATGAATGAGTTCAAGATGAGACAGAGTTGGCTGAAGTGGAACACAAACTTAATCCTGTATCCTCACTATAATTACCAAAGAAAACTTAGCGCAATGGAGTTCGTTATTGAGTGATCACAGACAAAACACTACGACCTTAACTCACAACACGTGTGGCCTGTTGTTGGGAGGATTTCCTACTTGAGGCAGTGAGTCCCTTTCCATTTACCCCTTTATCGTATGATACCAATTTCTGTAAGGATGTCTTGCTAATACCATTTTTTTATGGCTAATAATGTATCTGAGTGCTTACTTCTTGCCACATGCTATCCTGGGAATTTATCTTCTATTATTATCACAACCCTATAGAACAAGTACTATTTTTATTCTATTTTATAGTCAAGGAAAAATAAGCAAAGTAACAAAACAGCTGATTTGGTCTTATTTTAAGGGTATCATGAATCACGTTTTTCTTTTTATCCCAGTTACCAGAAAGCTCAGAATTAAGTTTGTTGTCCACCTCTAACAATAAATGGAGAACTTATAACTTATTTTTCATATTAACTTTTATTCTGGTTTTCCTCTTTTTCCTCTTTTTCACTCAAATTTTACTTGCTTTTAAAAGTAGTACCTTAGTGGATGAGTTCTTTCCCAATTTGCTTTATCCAATTAACATTACAGTCTTTAGATTCATCCGTAGTGACATATTTAGCTGTGCTTCTTTTATTTTTATTGTTTTGAAAATAGTACTGTTAAAAAACATACACTGATTTGGGGGGGGGAAGAAAAAGAAAATAGAACTGTTCATTAGTTTCCCTATCCAAAGGACTCCTGAGTTACTGTCAGCTTTTTGCCATTATAAAAAAGTTGTTATAAATATTTTTCTTTTAAAAATGTTTTTTTTTGATGGTACTGGGGATTAAACCCAGCTCTCATGCAAGCTGAGCACATGCTGTACCACTGAGGTACCTCCACCAGTCAGTCATGTATGTTCCTGTATAAGTGTCTTGGAGAAAAAGGAACAAGAGTTGAATCTAGACTATGACTCTAGGAGCAGAATGGCTGGCTTTTTAAAGTATCGATTATGTTCCCAAATGCTTCCGTCTTTTTTTTGTTTTGTTTTGGTAGCGCTGGGGACTGGAACTCCAGGGCCTTGTGTATACTAGGCATCACTCTACCACAGAGCCACACCCCAGCCCTACTTCACTTCCATTGCTTCACATCTCCACCAGCCCATACAACTGTCAGACTTAACTGTTTGCTGTCTCCTGGGTGTAAATGTGGTAGACACAAATCCTTAATGCTCTTAATGTATTTTGCAAAATTAATTTCTTGAAAGATGTATCAACTTACAATCCCTACATTTCTCAGTACCCTCAGCAACATCAAGTATGATAGTAAAAAGTTTTACTAAAGAAAAAAAATGGTATTTCATTTTAATATTGTTTTCACAAGTGGGTCATTTTTCTAACATGTATATTGGTGATTTCTATTTCTTCCTCTGTGATTTTTTTTTATGTTCACTATTTTTAAAGATAGGTATGTGAATACTTAACATGTAAGATTAAAAATACTTGCTCTTTGTTAATATATCGCAAATTGTTTTGCCCAGTTTGTCCACCTTTAAATTTTGTGTAGAAGCTGGGTACAGGGGTGCACACCTATAATTCCAGCACTCAGGAGGCTGAGGCAGGAGGACTGCTGTAAGTTCAAGGGTAGACTGGCCTACATAGTGAGTTTAAAGCTAAGCTAAACCACATAGGAAGACCCTATCTCAAAAAATAATTTTTGTTTAAATCTATTCAATGTGTAGAATCTTTAAATCTTTTTTTAAAATTAGCTACTTGTGGCAATCACTCAGCCTCCAGAGTGCTGAGATTACAGGTGTACACTATAATGCCCAGTTTAAACCTTTATTAAAGTCAAATGTACAGATTTTTTTTTTACTGGTTTATATTTAAGAACACTTTCCTGGTTAGGTAAGATGCTAATTAAACACTGACCTAGAGTTTCTATGTTTTATTTTTTGCTTTCTTAAAGAAATTAATTTTATTGATACATTTTAGATATACATAATGACAACATTCATCTTAGGGAATGCAAACCTGTATATGATGTATCTTAATTTTTCTTGTTTTCTCATTCCCATTCCCCTTCTCCCCTCCCCTCCTCTTCCCCTCCTTATTTACAAAAGCTTTGTTTCTATTTTTTCTTCTTTTCTCATTTTTTCTTTTCCTTTCTTCTTCTCTTCCTCCTTCCTAGTTCTCTTTCCCATTTGAACATTTTCTATTTGATAATATCTAGTGTCATAGTATATGTCTAGATGCCCCCACAAATCATATGTGGTCATAGGGTTTTTCAGAGGTGGTTGAATCTAGAGTGTGTGATTGCCTTACAATGCAATGCTGGGATTAAGGGTGCTGAGATTAAGGGTGGTGACTGCTGGATCAGTCCACTGATTGGATTGGCATCACTCTAATCCCAGTAGACTACATACAGTATAAGGGACAGAAAGAGGCTTGTCTTGCTCTTTCTCGTTGCTTTTGCTGTCCTCTGTGACCATGAACTACTGACCTTCTGCCATGTGCTACCCTGCCTTGGAGCCAGCTGATTATGGCTTTACAAAGGTTTGAAACCTTTACAAACTTGAGATAAGTACACTTTTCCCCCTTTAACTTTTGGGTATTAGGTTATTTTGTCTCAGCAATAAGAAAAGTATACCTTTGGTCCTTATTTATCCATTCTGTTTCTCACACCAGAGAAACAATACGATATTTAAACATTTACCTGATTTATGTCACTTACAGGGAAATGCCTCAGAGAATAAACACTGGGATCTCATACTATTGAAAAGTTTCTGCACTTCAAAGGAGATCACCAGCAGAGTGAAAAGAAAACCCACAGAATGGGAAAGAATTTTAGCCAGCAACCCCTCAGACAAAGGACTTATATCAAGAACATATAAAGAACTGAAAAACATCAAGACGCCCAAATTCAAAGACGCTCTCCAAAAATGGGCATCTGAGATGAACACTCAGTTCTCAGATAAAGATATACAAATGGAAAATAAATACATGAAGAAATGTTCACCATCCCTGGTCATTCGAGAAATGCAAATTAAAACATTGAGATTTCATCTCACCCCTGAAAAAATAGCTGCCATCAAGAAATCAACTGATAACAAATGTTGGCGAGGTTGTGGGGAAAAAGGAACACTGCTTCACTGTTGGTGGGACTGTAGACTGGTGCAACCACTATGGAAATCAGTATGGAGAATTCTCAGAAGATTAGGAGTGGAAGCTCCATTCAACCCAGCTATTCCCCTCCTGGGTATTTTCCCAGAGGAACTGAAAAGTTCATATAATAGTGATATATGTGCACCCATGTTCATAGCAGCACAATTTGTAATAGCTAAATCTTGGAAACAACCAAGATGCCCATTAACTGCAGAGTGGATGAAAAAGATGTGATATTTTTATACAATGGAGTATTACTCAGCTACAAAGAAGGATGACCTTGAAGCCTTCACAGGTAAATGGAGACAACTTGAAACTATCCTCATCAGTGAAATAAATAAGAACCACATTTATATTGGCATTGTGTCTCTAGTGTAAAAAATAATAAGAACTGTAGGAGTAATAAAACCCAAAATGTGCAATTGCTACTGTAAATAAGAGAGGAAAAGAAAGTGCTCTAAAGGATATAATTGCATGTATGTTTAAGTGTGTAAGATGAATGACCATATTACTGTATTTGTGTTATATCATGGAGCAGAACTGTTGACAGTCTCATTGCTTGAATGTGTACTTTGTAACTTGAACAACTATTTCCAAGATGACAGTATGTAAGTTATCAAGTAATGACTTCTCAGTATTTTTTGTTCTTCCTCCCCCTGCCCCCGCCTTGGAATCTTGTATTGTTGCTACCCCTTTTTCTATTTTGTTTGTTTTGCTTTTAAATAAAATTTTTTTAAAAAAGAGTATGGTCTCAAGGTCTATCCATTTACCTAGAAATGTCTCAAGTCCATCCTTCTTTATAGCAGAGTAGTTCTCCACTGTACTAAAAAAAATCCCCCATCTTCTTTATCCACTCATCAGTTGATGGGCATTTGGGCTGTTTCCAAGATTTAGCTACTACAAACTGTGCTGCTATAAACATGGATGTGCATATATCACTGTGGTATGATGTTTTTAGTTCTTTCAGGAAAATACCAACAAGGGGAATAGCTGGAACCTCTGGTTTTAGCTTTTTGAGGCATCTTTACACTGACTTCTGTAGTGGTTGTACCAGTCTACTCTCTTACGAGTGTGTTTTGTTTTGTTTTGTTTTGTCTTTTGAGACAGAATTTCACTATGCAGTTCAGGCTGGCCTTGAACTCACTTTTCAGCCCAGGATGGCCTGGAACTCACAGTGATCCTTCTGCCTCAGCCTCTGGTGTGCTGGGATTACAGACATGCACCACCATGCCCACACTCTTTTGGAGTGTTTTCTGGGACAAGGTGTCACTACATATTCAGTCCCAGTACTGGAGGAACCAAAAAACATAAAATAAAGTAACATAGTAACATAAAATAACAGAATAAAGTAAGAACAAAACATGAAATAAAATGAGTTGGGGTTGTAGCTTAGTGATAGAGCACCTCTAGTCCACTCACATGTATTGGAATTTAACTAGAAAGAGACTGGGTTATTTGAGCTTAATTAAACTCCTCCTTGTGGGAACAATCTCAACTAAATTCAATCCAGCTAGTTTCCTTCATCTCTGTTTAAATGTGTAGAGTTACGGAAAAAAAAATCAACAATAACAACAACAACAAAAGAACAGTTCGATTCCAAAGAAAAGAAAACTTAAAGGGCTATTATCATTATTTAGAAAATTCCCCTAAATTGTTAAGAAATAATCTATATTCTATCATTTATGACAATGAATACTTAGATGGTACTTCTGTGCCAGATTCTGTTCACAGTGCAGTAGTGCCTCGATTCACAAACTTGATTCTTCTCATGATTCTGTCACAAACGGAGTTGGATCGGAACCAAATCAAATTCAATGGTTAGGTTTAATGTTGACCTTATGGGGAAATTTAATTCAGTTCTCGTCCAGTTTGGTTTGTGACCAGAATCATGGAGGGAAATGAGTTTGTGAACAGAGATACCACTGCTTTCTAACTCACTAACTCTATAGCAGTGGTTTCTATACACTAACTCAATAGCAGTGAGTTAACATATTTAAGTTATACAAAATTTATTGTTTTCTTTGAAACTTGATCAATAAGAAGTTTTAAACTCTGATGAAATTATTATTTAATATTCCAACCAATCTATTAAGTTAATGTTTCCCCAAGAAACTGCTAAAAATTTCAAGCTATTTTTTCTTTAAAATAACTCTTTTAACAAGCAGTGGACCTTATTCTATCCAATTTCTGCTCTCAGTAACATGAAAAAGTCTTCGCTTTGTATTATATATTCCTCTGAGATATGAGAGGTCCAACATTATTCAGAGTTCAAGGACACTTTTCTTTTCATGTGAGATCACAAGAGTTTTAGAAAAAGAGTATAGGAAAAAAAGTATAAATTTTAGAAGGTGTCAGACCAGAGGACTAACTGCAATAGGAAAGTGAACTACTATTTTCTCTTCCCTGAATGTTGGTTTGCTTTCCCCTGACTCCAACATTTCTGCAGAGTGCTTGGGATCTACAGTCTAAGTGAAAATACAATAAATTTCGACACTCTGTTTGTCCTAGCAATGCTGACAGCTTGTCACCAGCATTCATAACAGAGTTGGAGACTTAGCTTGTTTATTACTCAATACCCAGTAACTCCTATCCCGGGCTTGATGAGCTCATGCTACCTAAAGATGTGGCAAATTGTGCAAGGCAGTGGCTGGTGCAAAAGCTGTTAGGAAACAATAATCGTGGTGATGATGATGATGATAACACAGAATTCACATTAGGCTTGGTGATTCATTAATGATCCTTTCTTTATCATAGTGAGTGACTGAATAAGGACAAATAAAAATAAAAATGAAAAAGAGCCAAGTCAAATACCTTTATTGTTTTGTTTTGTTTTGTTTTGTTTTGTTTGTTTTTTGAGACAGGGTCTCACTGTACAGTCCAGGCTGGCCTTGAACTCACTATGTAGCCCAAGCTGGCCTCGAACTCACATTGATACTCCTGCCTCAGCCTGTTGGCTCAAATACTTTTCAAAAGCAATCTTGGAGACAGAGTAAAAGTGTCTCAACTTGTCACCACTATTAACAAAGTGGGAAAATTGATAAAGAGAGAAAATTCTCTAAGTCTAAATGTCGAAATGATGTTCAGAATATTAAGGTCTGTCTCATAGAAGCAAGGACAGTGTATACTTCTTGTAGGCTTCAGCATGATGCCGATTAGCTGATTCATCAAAACACAGGATAGAAACTTCCCAAGCTATGCTTAGCATGAGCTTAATGCTTTTTCGTAGCAAAAAAATACATAAACATAAAAGCCTCTAGCAAGGAGAATCCAATCAATTTTAGACTGTTTTCCAAAGGAGGTTTTCATCAGCTGTGACAGGACTTGGAATAACTCGTAGTTCTAGATGAAGACTTATTTTATGCTAAGCGCTTAGGTCATTTTTCTTTATGTCATTTTCCTGTCTGGGATGTTGTCCCCTTTCATCGACTTGTACAGACTCTGTCCCTCAGAACTTCATGGCCCTATTCAAGATTTCAAAGCACATTTGACATTCCTGAATCTTCTGAGCTCTAACAGTAGGCAAAGTCTAATGCCAACACAAGAGTATACATTGCATGGTTGCTTGGTTGCCTGCCTGCCATCTTTTCTTCCTTCCTTTCTTCTTTCTTTCCTTCCTTCCTTCTTTCTCTTGCATTCATTCATTCATTCATTCATTTTTTGTGATACTGGGGATTGAACCTAGGACCTTCCATTAAGCTACATCCCAGCCATTTTCATTTTGAGACAGGGCCTAGGTAAGTTGCCCAGTGTGCTCTTGGACTCATGATTCCCCTGCCTCAGCCTCCTGAGAAGCTGGGATTACAGTTGTGCACTATCATGCTCAGTTTATGCTTTATTTTTTGAAAGTGTCTCTCTCATACAAATTTATATACTATTTTAAATTTAATTTTTTCATTATATACTTCTTGAAGGACTAGTCTATGCTTTGCATTTTTTAACTGTGTCACACAGAGAGCAGTCACACAGCATAAGTTCAATATATAATTTTGACTGACTGACAAGTCTCTCATTTATAAAATTCTCCTACCAGTTCATTCCGTATTTATCATCTAATAGGAGTATATCATATACTTTTCAGCCCACATTCTCAAATACCTAAAGAAGTCTGTGCTATTCTTTAGAATTGATACTAGTTCCCAGGGGAAAAAAATCCCAATACTGCTCCTAAAGTTTCAAGGAGATTACTGACTATAGGTCCTTGTGCTATGAAGCACTATTTCCTTTTAGGGAGTCCACTTATACATAAAATTTCTCAGTAATATTCAGCTCACATCTAACAAGACTAAAAGAAGCAATAAAAACTGTTAAGTAAATCAACAAGCATATGTGAGGTTTGGCAATACCAAGATAGGCAATGCCAGAGTCTGCAGGCCAAAACAATTTATACCCAGAGTCTAAAACCATGCTGGAATGATGCATTAGGTTAGAATAGCAGGTACATTTATTCATTTAAATGAAAACCAAAAAACAAATCTATCAATAAAGCTCTCCCTTTTCTGTCACTTGATATTAGAAAACACTACCATGTCATCAATTTTTATAAAATTCAAGCCATGATAGATGTCTGGAAATCATTAGCATCACATTGTAGCCCACTAGGAAAATGACAGTGTTTTTATCAAAACACAGAGGGACCTACTCAGCTAAGTAAGAATTTGGAATCGTAGGATCTATACCCAGCTGGCAGGGCTGAGGGTATAGCTCAGTGGTAGACCACTTGTTTAGCATGTGTCAAGTCCTGATTTGATCCCCAGAACCAGAAAAAAGAAAATGAAAAAACAAAAGAACAAAAACTAAGCAATATATTGCATTCACTGGAAGATACCTGAGTAAGGCCTCTTATTTAAGTCTTTACTTCGTAAAATTCTAGGTTGGTAGCCTCTGGGAAATACTTTAGTGTTTACATATACTCTCTTTCAGTTCTCTGGGAAGATTACATAAAGCCAGTATAGTACAGTGGCAAGAATATAGGATTTGCAGTCAGACAGGGTTGGGTTTGGGTTTTTTCCTTTTTCTCAGCCACATATCAACTGTGTACTTGTGGGCAATCTACTGAACCTTTCCAAGTCTTGGTTCCCTCATCTATAATTTTTATTTTTGAGACAGGGTCTTGCTAAGTTTACTATACTCATATTGAATTCCTGGGCTGAAGTGATTTTCCTACCTCAGCTACCAAGTAATTGGAACTACAGCCGTGTTTCACCATGCCTCACATGTTTCTCATTTATAAAAGGAATATAATGATAGTACTTCCTGGGCTGTGGGTTTAGCTCAGCAGCATAAGCGCCTGCCTGGCAAGTGCGAGGTCATGAATTTAATTCCAGGTACTGCAAAAAATAAATAAATAAAATTAAAAATAAATAAATAGTACTTCCTCTTAGGATTATTGTGTTAAATTAGACAATATGTGAAATAATTATCCTAATTTTCCCCAAGGTACATTTACTATATTTTTTAGATTTAAACAGCTGTGAAATCAACATGCTTCTTACAACTGCATTTGCTTAGGCAGCACCTGTGATGCTGTCGTCATTACCTGCAGTCAATGCTTGCAGAATGGGCACCAGTGAACTGGAGGAAAATCCCAGATAACAGTGGGGCATTCCTTTAAGAAATGCCATATCATCAATGATCCTGACAGCCCAAAGGACAACATTGTGGGGGAAACACAAATATTAATGATTTAGAGTCAAAAAGAAATTCAGAAAAGTTGGATTTTGAATGCAAAGAAATTTTAGGCCAACTTAAATAGTTTGCTTGTATTTTCTTTTTATGTATACATAATATATATACACATATAATGAAGATTCAAGTCTAGAGTATTTTAACAGATGTTAACTACTTTTATTGCAAAGAAAGCATTTTTTCATGGTTTACTCAACAGAAATTTTTTTAGGTGGCAATCAAACTCATGCCCTCGTGCTTGCCAGGCAGGTGTTGTGTTGCTCAGCTATATTCCTGGCCCAATGTAAGTTTTTATGTAGTGATAAAATGATAGTTTTCTATCTATGTTTGTTTTTAAGATTTAATAAAATGCAGTAGCATACAACTTGGTACTCATTAAGAGCTCAGTAAATGTATGCCACTTAATTTAATAATGATCTAATAACAATCAAAGTTAGCCACAAATAATAATAGCTTTGGGATCACACTTAGCTTCAGTTAAATTCAGCTCTATTTAAACAGAAAAAAGATTCTGTCATTTTGAAGATAACATAGAATAAGACTGAGAAAGGAAAATTACAACAAAGTAATTTTTTAAATATTTTTTCCCTTCTCCACATGAATATTTTGCATGTTTATGAGAAGAGAAGAAAAACAGATGGGCAGGAGTGAAATTATGCTTAGGGCATGGAAAACTCTCTTTATAAAAACTATAATTCTACAAAAATGTTTATGGAAACAGGAACTATAAGAATAAACTATATGCTCTACATTTACTACACACAGGGCATAAATTAATGGGGTATGAGATAATAATGTAAAAAATGCTTCTTACTTGCTCTGTCATTACAGTTTCATACTAACCTTTGAAATAGGCATAATAGCTATTACTTCCACTTATAGGAGGGACCTGAGATTTCAAGAATTAATAGGGCAGTGTCTACAACAGAGTCTGGTGGATTTAAAAATTCCCTGTGTGTGTGTGTGTCTATATATATATATATATTTTTTTCTGTCCTGATTGTGCCCATGACAACATTGTATAATACTGTTTCTACAAATACATGATTAGAAGTTGACTCTCAGATCATGTAAGTATACATGTTTCTAATAAATTAGGGAAAAAAACCTTGGTAGTTAATTATAAGTTAAACTGCTAGTTTATAACCAGTAAAAATAGTTATTTCTACAGGAACAATTTCACAGATTCAAGACATGAAAAAAATCAATTGTGGCTCAGTTAGAAAAATGACCTTGTTCAAGGAATACATCATGATAACTCTCCTCTGCAAAAGTCAGATAGCTATTATGAGAGAAACAAAGGTCTATTTAGTACATTAAAACAATAAAATGGTTGTTCTTACACTTATGAGCTATGCTAAGTATTAACTGGCATGTTCTGAAATTTTTACCTGTACTAAAAAGCTACCATTTAAGGATACTATCTGTAAGATTAGTAAAACATTCTATTCTTTGGCTTCCAGAGCTCAAATCTCAGCTGATCTCACTTCTTACAATGATTGCATGTAATGACTGAATAAATGACCGGCTTAATCTTTTTGTTTGTTTATTTGTTTCAGAAGTGTTGGAGATTAAAACCAACCTCAATCATGCTGAGAATACACTTTACCATTTAGCCACACCTACCTTCAGCCCAGACTGTCTTAAATTTATTGGTTGTATAATTCTGACTATTCAAAAAGCTACTGCACAGGCATTGAGCTCATTCTCACTAGTTATTATGGAGTATTTCCACTGGAAAGCACTATTTTTTTTTTAACAACAAAAAACAAACAGCTATAGAGTAAAGCACAATGTATAGAAATTAAAGTTCAGATTAAGTTGACTGATAAGGTGGGGACTTGAGGCTCAGAAACATGTACTTCACTAAAGCTTTGCCATACAAATGAGAAGAAATAGCACAAACACAGCTGGGTGGAAGCCAGACTACACAGTGGGGCAGACTGTATCAGTACCATTTGTCTTTCATTAAGAAAAGAAAGAAAGTATCTCCCTCCACCCTGACAATAGGAAAGTCACTAAGCTCTTTTGATGATTATTGTGAAAAACAGAACTTGTAGGACTTTAGCATTTCGGTAACCTATGGATCCCTGACTGGCCAATTAAGTTTTTCAGTCTCAAGGAGAAAGCATCAAGTCAGGCAATGTGTTAAATTCCTCAGCACTGAGATTGCTTGCCTTCTTTTTCTCTCTTTTTCTTCCTTTCTTTCTCTTTCTTCCTTTTCTTTCCTCTTTTCTTTTCAGTGATTCTGGTGATAGAATTGAAGGCCTCTCATGTGTAAGGCAAGTGCTCTCCTCCTGAGCTACATGCCCAGTCCTTTTCATTTTTTAAGACAGGGTCTTTTTGAGAGAGGGTCTTGCTAAGCTGCACAGGCTGGCCTTGAACTCATGATCCTCCTGACTTAGCCTTCCCAATATCTGGGATTACCGGGATGTGCCACCATGTCCAGCTAGTTTTTATTTTTAAAGTCATCAAGCTAATTAAGATTTTATTAACTGTTATTTTTGCTTGTGAGCATCTGAGTCAACTGAAGTTTGTAGTCTATATGGGTTCAGGAGATATTTACTGAATTTAACACTTCAAGGTTGGGATCCAAAATGTCCCCTCACTCATTGTATTGAAGACTTGGTTGTTGATGGTCTTTTAGGAAGTGACTGGATCATGAAGACTCTTAAATTCATCAAGTGGATTAATCTATGGATGAAGTCATAATTTGATAGCATTATTGTGAGGCAATAATGGAAACAGAAGGAAGCTGAAGGAAGTGGATCATGGGGGTGTGACCTGGGGACCATAACTGACTCCTGGCCCTTTTATTTCTGGCTGTCTCCTCCTCCCTGTTTCTTGGCTGGTACTAAGTGAGCAGCTTTCCTCCACTATACTCTTCTACCATGATGAGTGAAGGAACCACGTGAACATGAACCAAAATCTCTGAAACCATAAGCCAAAATAAACTCTTTCTCCTTTAAGGTATTTTTCTCAGGTATTTTGTCACAGTGACAAAAAGCTGACTAACACAGATACTATTCACAAATAATATCTGTGCCAGGGGCTGTGCCAGGCTAAGGAAATAAATGGTGAGTCCAACACTCCTGAAAGTTCTCATGGAGTATTTAGAGGCAGGTATTAAACAAACAATGGGATGATTATAAAATTAAATGATGTGAAGAAAAAGTACAGAGTATTTCAGAGGTATGTAACAAACACATGATTCTGTTTGGAGTGGAGAGGTGGTGAAAGGCCTCCATGATTGAGTTTTTAATGAGCTCTGAGGAATAAGGAGAAGGTAATGAGGTGAAGGGGAAGAAAGGCTATTCCAGGCCAGTCAACAGCACTGCAAAAGCCCCCAGGCGGAACAGTGACTGGCATGAGAAGAACTTGGAGGAGGAGGCGGCGGCAGAGGTTAAATTATACGATCTATGGGCATAGATTTACATCTTCACTCTGTGAACAACATGGGAGGAAAGAGGAGCGACAGTGAGATGAGTTAGGAGACAACTGAGGCAGCCCAGGTAAATGAGAGCTGTAGCTTAGACTAGCTAAGCTAGTATGGGGACAGAGAGCAGCAGTCCGAAGAGATAATGTTTCTGACAGTAGCCATGGGAATGGTGTGACTGGAGATATCTGCGCCCAGCAGGTTCTGGTTTACATAGCTCTCACCATGGGACTTTATTTATAAAGTTGCTTGTGTTTCTCACTGCTAACCCTCAACCTTCACTGAAAAAGAATGTTAGATGATTACTCATCTCTGCTTCACAGGCCTTTTCTTACTGGTGCTACCAGAATGTTCTCATGTTTGAAATCATACTTCCTTTATTCCTTGAATGTTCTTGATGTCTTTTCTTCTTGGCGTCTCGGCAGACTTGCATAGCCAATACGTCAGTGTGAGAGATCAGTACGAGGTAGTATGGACAGTGCCAACTACTAAAGAAGCTGCTCCCATATTTCCTAGAATGCTCAAAAATAACAGAGATTCCTGACTTTCCAGGGCAGTTGATCTCAAGAGCTGGATGTAGCAAGGAAGATAACGATACTAACATTAGTGATTCCTAATTCCATTCCTTACTACAGGTCAAACACCCACCACTTCCCCTCTGGATGTTACGCAGCTACGAGGCAGTAACACACCCATATCGCCCACAGGTGGACAAGCTATGCATGGCCTTGCAGTACCAGAGAATGCTGCCAAGGAAACATGAGGCCAAGACTACGTCATAGTGCTTTTATTTTGGAGGCAGAGATGAAGTTAATCAGTACTTTACATCAGAGCCAATCAGTTAAACACACTAAAATTATACCACCCTGGTAACAATGGGGAAAATGGCATGTTCTTTTGTGGCATATTTACTAGCTAACATTGGCAGAGAGAGGCAGGTATTTCAAACATTTGAAGCTATCCTGTAACTGAGGGTTGATACACACTAATTATAGCCTAGAAGTATTCATTTACTGAAATCACGCAACTTTAACTCTGCTCTCAGGAGCTGCCCCATTGAGCAAGACCTCTAAGAAATGGACCTGGTGACTACTGGTACAGTTGGGTGGGAAGGAAGTCTTTTTTGACAACCTCTAAAAAGCAGGTTTAGAGGGGACTGGAAGGCTATGTCCCATTATGCCAGTTTGAAATTAATTATTTTTTACTAGGCAGAGTAGACTCCTGGGCACGGTTGACAGAGTACATGTAAAGTGTGACTAGCTTTGGGGAGTTAATGATTGCATGCACAAATTAATGGACTTAGTACACACACTGGATTAATTTATTATTTTTCTCTGGCAGGAAATGGATGCAAAACCACATTAACATCACATTTGAGGCTACACATACTCACCAGTGAGGAAAAGCAAAGAGATTGCTCCCTTTGCTATCATAAGCCTGTCAGGTCATAAAGATATATATTAAAAGGGAACTACAGGGGCTGGGGATGTTGCTCAGTGGTAGTGTTTGCCTAGTAGGGTGCAGACTCTGAGTTCAATGCCCAGCATTAGAAAGAAAAAAAAAACAGTAAACTATAACACCTAATTCAAGATGGGTGTGCTGGTATGCTTGTAATGCTAGCACTCTGAGAGGCTAAGGCAAGAAAATCCCAAATTCAATTTGTGTAGTGACTTTGTGAGACCTTTTCTCAAAATAAAAATAAAAAGGAGCTAGAGAATGTAGCTCAGTATGAAGACCCTGAGTTCAATACCCAGTACCATAACCAAATAAGCAAGCAAGCAAGCAAACAAACAAAACTTAATTCATATCCCCAGGCAACAAAAGCATATACCATAGTATTATTCTTTTTGTTGTTGTTGTTACCGGGGATGGACCTCACCACCGTGCATTTGCAAGGCAGGCACCTATGCCGCTGAGCTCAATCTCAAGCCCCTACCACAGTATTCTTTAAAACAAGTTGTAGGGATAAACTAAGATAGTTTTAATTAACCTCTTCTGATAGGGGAAAAAAGAAAATTCTAGCATAACTTTATATTCAAATTTAAAAACTGATCTCAATCAAATTCAGCCTTATACATATTTACTTAATGAGAAATGCTAGGAATTCTGTGAAACATCTACTTCAGTTTAAGTGGATAGGGGATGTACAGCAGACATTTTCCCTTTTTTTGGATTAATATCACAGATGGCTAATAGTTTATTTCTAAATGAATAGGTGGAAATTAAGAATACAAGCAAAGAACAGCTAGTTTGTGCTATTTTGGGTAAAGTCCAAAATTACTAGACCAAAAAATAAGAAGTTATAAATACACAGAAGGCCCTCATTAAATGACATATCATTCAGGTGTTTGTATATGTATCATGTTCTACCTATCATGAGAACACAATTCTTTAAATCTGGAGTAAAAAAGAATTGCTGGGTTTAAAACATACTGCCAATATGTTATAGCAGTAATTCTCCAAACTGGATATAAAATACTACAGAAAAAAAAACTATACAGTACTTTCACAATGGACCTTGACATTTCCCTCCAATTGAGGGAACAAATTACGATCACAGAAACTAAAATACACTACATTGTTTCTGCAATAAAATGACATTTATTTAAAATGTCCGATACTCCTGCCACTAACAGCATCAATAAACCATGGTACATACATCACAGGGACTAAATCTCTACTCCCTGGAAGAAAACTGAATCCTAGAGATTTGGAAGCATCAATTATTTCTGAGACAGGGTCTGGTGTGTAGTTTAGGCTGTCCTTGAGTTCACTATGTAAGCCAGGCTGGCCTTGAACTTGCAGTGGTCCTGCCTCAGCCTTCTGAGTGGTGGGATTACAGGCATGTACTAACATGCCTGGTGGAAGCATCTATTTAAAAGCTGCCTAGGAGGACATGTTTCTGGGCCTGGGATATAAGATGCTCTGTACCACAAGGATGTGGTGACAGGGATATATGATGATGTGGCCAAAACTGGTGACAGCTGGTGCTTTAAGCCTCCTGGGAAGCAAGTATCCTCTAGGAGAGAAGGGAAGGCGGTGCACCTGTCTATTCACCAGATTTGAAGCTTATGAAACTTGTGGGGGAGGACTGCAGTGCCCCTGAGCGTGCCGGCTGGTACAGAAAGGCAAGAAAGCCTCTAAAATAAAATCATCACTGTGTACAAAGACAAATTGTTGGGAAAGGGGTGGATGGTGCTGGGTTCATGAGACAGCAATAGTAGAGAAAGGATATTACTGGAACTGGGCTTGGCACAGCCTCCCAAAGGCCAGACTTAAACTCTTGGACGGTGTATGTACACACGTGCATGGTGACCATTTACAGATGCCCCCTAATGTTCCCCTACTCCACTTCTAATGTTCAACTTTTTTTTTTCTGTTTGAGACAGGGTCTCACTATGTAGTTCATGCTGGCCTTGAGCTCACTTTGTAGCCCAGGCTGGTCTTGCAAGGATTCTCCTGCCTCAGCCTCCCAAATGCTGGGATTACAGGTATGCGCCACCATGCCTGTTTTTTTTTTTTTGTTTGTTTGTTTGTTTTTGGTACTGGGGATTGAACTCACAATCTCATGCTTGCCAGGTAAGTGCTTATGCCACTGAGCTAAATCCCCAGCATCACATTCTTCTTTTTTTTCTTCTCTTTTTACATTCAGATTTATTTCTGGTAAATAAATATAGCAAATGCATCATCGCTGCTTAGCATTTATATGGGCCCTACACTCTTGTATAGTTCCCCCCACAATGGACCAGGATAGGTCTTGTGTTACCAAAACAATACAGTAGAAGTGATCATATATCACTTCTGAGATTAGTTTATACCGGGAAGTACAGTTTTCCCTTTGGTCAAACTTTCCCTGCTCTGTGGGAATCCACCTGCCATGCATGACATGAGGGGCCAATAAAGAAGTCCACAGAAGAGGAACTGCAGCCCTGGCCTCTGGCCATGTGAGTGAACATGCAAGAGGATCCAGCTTGGTCAAGTTAGTGGTCTGTAGTTCTAGCTGACATCTTGATCACAATCACATGAGGGACAGCCAGGAAAACTCAGCCAAGCTGCTTCTAGATTCTTATCCCTTAGAAATATGTTTGTTGTTGTAAGCTGTTAAATTGTAGGGTAATTTCTCATGCAATAACGGTTAGCTAACACAGAGGTGTAGACTTTTAGTTTTCCAGAGGAAAGGGGTTAGAAACTGTCGTACTTCCAACATGAAGAATCGCTAGAGCCAGAGCAGGAATGTCTACTGATGGTGACACTAATATGAGATCTGGACCCAGCCATGTTACTTGGACAAGAGCAGCTGTTAAAATGAATCAACCCTATCAACTCACCTCCAATAACAGAGAGAGAGAGAGAGAGAGAGAGAGAGAGAGAGAACGAGAGAGAGAGATCATAATCACCATAGGAAAAAACCCTACTACACAGGCAAGACCTTCTATAGCAAGTGAGATGCTTCTAAAATTTCTTAGTTTACTCTTTGTCAACCTTAATAGTACAGAATTTTCATTAAAATCTTTTTTTTTAGGGTAACAGGGATTGAACTCACAACCTCGTGCTTACCAGGCAAGTGCTTGAGCCACTGAGCTAAATCCCCAGCCCCATGAGAACCATTTCTTTTTTTTTATTTTGCTTTTTTTTTTTTTTTTTTGGTACTGGGGATCAAACTCACAACCTTGTGCTTACCAGACAAGTGCTTGGGCCTCTGAACTGAATCCTTGGCCCCTAATGAAAACCATTTCTACACTGAAAGAACAGTAGCATATTAATATCCTTAGCAGTAATGGCAGCAACATATATATTAATGATTCTATATATAATGGCCAACAAATAGAAAGTGACCAATTCAAATTCTGTATTTAAGGAAACTAATTTCTTTATTTCTTATATAGCTATTTATTTGAGGGACACAGTCTCTCTGTGTTGTCCAGGCTGGCCTAAACTCGTAGGCTCAAATGATCCTCCCTTTCACCTCCCCAAGCAAGCTGGGCTACAGGTGTTTCCCACTGTGCCTGGCTCATCCTTAATTTCTGATATGCTTTATAATATATTACATGGAAATGTGAAAAATATTATCAAAACATCTCACTGATTGCTATCTTCTAGCTCAATGAGTTTAATATGTTTCATTTATTTTTCTAGTTAGGTATACTGTGAATCACCGACTTGGGATTAAAAATCTAATCAACACAATGACTGTGTAGTTGGCAGTTTTCTGGAAGACTTTCAAACATTAAAGGCTACAGAGCTGCAAAGACTACCAAGAACGGACAAGATGCCAGAAGTAAAGATCACTGATTCTTCCCTCATTCCATCTTCCAGTGATGAAAGAGGTGCACGAGATACCAGCAGTCTCTGGAAGGTACTCTGTAGAGCAGCGCATGGGTCAACAGTAAGATGACAAGGAGTGGTCATGCGTGGCAAGTCCTCGAGAGTGCTTGGTGTGTGTCAGGTATTATGCTGAGGGCTTTCTGATCTCAGGAAGTCTTCTTCATCAATCTGTGAGACTGGTATTATCTCAACTCCATATAAAAAAGTTAAAAAGTCAGAGTAGTAAAATTCAAATTCAAATATTTTTTAAAATGTAAGTATTACTGTATACAGATTATTTTTCTGACAAATATTCATTATATACCTACTCTGAGCTAAACATGATCCAAAGGATAAGCAGATGAACTAGTCAGACAATTTATTGTCTCACGAACCTTTGGATAGGGGAAAGAGCCAATTTTAAATAATATGGCCAGGGAAGGCTGCTGTAAGAATGTGATGCTAAAGCTGAAAACATTTCTTGAAGTTGTTTCTTTTAAAACTCTCACTGGTTCCATCAGCTTCCTCATTCCTTTACTCTACTAAAACTTGAAATAGAAAAATATGGTGTCATTTAAATAAAAAAGTATTACAATAAATGACACACTGAGATTAATCCCCTTCAAATGTCCTTTTACTTCAAAAAACACTTATCCCATCCATCATGCTTGTTACTTTCTTTCTTTCTTGTCTTTTTTTTTTTTTTTAAGAGAGAAGGTCTTGCTATGGAGTTCAAGCTGGTCTTGAATTTACTATATAGCCCAGACTGGCTCTAACCTCATGGCAATGCTTTTGCCTCAGCCTCCCAAGTGCTGAGATTATAGGTATGCCACCACCATGCCCAGTTTGCTACTTTGTGAAGCAGTTCTGGGATTTTTTTTTTTTTTTGTACTGGGGTTTGAACTCACGACCTCTCACTTGCCAGGCAGGCACTTTTGCTTTTGAGCTATATCTCTGGCCCCTGGAAATCCTTTGTTTATATCTTTAGTTTCACTGTCATGTCTGTCATGATGTCCTGAATTGATTCAAAACATTTACCTTTCACGGTCATTTTACCTTTGGGAAAAACCCAGAAGTTGCACAGTGCCAGACATAGTGAACGAAGTGGATGAAGATGCACCGTATTTTACAAGCCTGTCTTTCTACTGGATGTCATTCAGTGGCAGCTCACTGTATTTTTGATCACACCTTATAAAGACACTCATGATAGAAGACTTCCAGAACTGTTTCAGAAAGTAGTAAAAACAGTGGGATAAAAAGTGTTTGAAATAAAGGGAAATATTCTGAAGGGGATTAATGGCACTTACACTGTAATAAAACAGACAACCCCCCCCAACATTCACTGTACTTTTTGATCACTTCTTTTACTACACCTCCCCATTTAGATCTGGGGTGATCTCGCTGACACCATCTTTCTGAGGCGCCTCTTTCTCCATTCTGTACAATGTAAACACAAGGTCAGCATTTTTACCCCCAGTGCCTTTTTTCTTCTTTAGGTATTGTGGTTTGGATTTGAAATGTCCCTAAAACTCATGTGCTGAAGGCTTGGTTGCCAGCTGCTGGGCTTTCTAGGAAGTGTTGGGTCATGAGGACTCTAACTTCATCAAGTGCAAAATATTTCCCCCTCCTTTTTTTTGTGCCAGGAATTGAACTCAGGACCTTGTACTTACCAGTCAGGTGCTGTACTGCTGAGCCATATCCCTGGCCTCTAACTTCATCAAGTGATGAAGACTGTAATTTGATGGTATTACCAGGAGGTAATGGAACCAGGAGATGGGGCTTAGGTGAAGGGAGTGGATCATGGGAGTGTGACCTTGGGGACTACAGTAGCTCTAGTCCGGCTTAGGTTCCCTTTTCTTGGGCTCTTTTTCAGCTCTGAGCTTGTTTTCTGAGGCTCTGCCACACCTTCTGCCATGGTATTTCTGTCTTGGAGCCAGCCAACCATAAACTGGAACCTTTGTAACCATCAGTCCCACGGCAGCTATGAACTCCTACGCGCTGAATCCTGCATTTCTATCTCAACCATATCACCATGGTCTGAATGCAAATCTGTACATTCAACTACTTCTAGATCAATCTTCTGAGAGGTTCATAAATACCTCAAACTCAAGTGCCCCAAATGAAACTCAACACTTTCCTTCTCCAGCCTCTTATCTCAGTGAGTGGCATTACCTGAACTCTGTGCTTTCATACCAATTGAAAACCACTGAGAATCTTTCAAACCACCTCTCTTCTCTTTCTCAAGACCACCTTTTTATTTTTCCCTTGGACAAATATAGTAACTATGTAGGTTTTTCCTCTCTGCTAATCTACACAATACTTCTACAGTGATCCTTCTAAAGATCCAAACCTGACCATATTTCTCTCCTCAGACTCTGCAGTGGTTCCTCGTGTGGTTCTTAGTGCTCACACACTCCAACGCAGCACACAGAATCCTCATCATCTGGCTGCTGCCTTCTGCTCTTGTTTTCCCAGACGTACCACCTTTTCGTTCTTCCCTTCTTTGAAGTTATTCTTTCCCACCAAATGCATTTTTTTGTTTCTTCTATTTTGCAGAGGTTTCTCTCTCTCTCTAGTGCTAAGAAGTGACTAAAATAAATTCATTGGTCCAAGTATTAATAAGAAAAAAAAGTCATGCTAACGTATCACATTATGCCATGTCGTGGTAACTGATATAAAACAAGTAAGGAGAGTAGGTGGGAAGAAAGAAAAGACATTCAATAAGAAAAATAACAAGAAATGAAAGAGACTTGTAATCATTTCTGTGCTGCTAACTGCATTCAGAGGCTAATAACCTGATATAATATATGACTCTCTAAAGTGGCATTTGCTCAGAGTATGAATTCAACAAGCTGTATGTAATGCATTATTTATTTCCAAATTACTGCAAAGTTGGCTCTGATTCCTGAGACATTGTCTAGACTCTTCTAAGGCTCTGGAGTAGACTAGAGGTTAAAGCTATTTTTTAAGAAAATTTCCCAATAAAGAATGATCACATTGAGATATTTATAAATAAATGGACATGACTTGAGATCATTCTCTTAAGCGAAATAAACCAAACTCACAAGTGTAAATACCGTATAGTCTCTCCGTATAGTATGAGAGTTGATAAAGAGTATATAAGATTTTATGGTAAGCATGAGTCCCCATCTCATAGCTTGGAAGCCTTTCAATGTTTTCAATCATCAGTTGGAATGGTTTTATTCTGTTTTGTTTGACTATATCAAGCATGATGATATGAACAGCTATTTTGAAGAAAACAAAACATTATAACAGCTATTGCTGATTTAATATCGTCCTTCTTAGAAGTCCTACCATGCTTCTATTCTTCTACTACCATTGGTTCTATCTATCACATTGTGTCTTACTGGGATTTGAATATGTGTGATAGTTTAAACAAAATTTTTCTATCGAAAATGAGATATTATAGTACCCATTGATCATTTTCTGTTATTCGGTTGAGAAAGCCCTGTAATTCTTTCACTCTTTGCATGGCTTTATACTATTTTGTTATGTTTGATATTATTGTATTTGAAACTATGCTCAACTATAGCAGAGTAAGAGATATTGTGATAGCTACTGTTGATGTCCGGTTGTCTTAATGTAAAGTACTGTGTTGCCTATGTTGTCCTGTTCTGATCTGCTCTGTACTGCCCTCTTTTGTTTTAT
>PVJX010007140.1:0-72877 GCA_004027295.1 Dolichotis patagonum | reverse complement strand
GTAATGCAAAGCAGTGACTTTTTTGCAACTTAAGTCTTTGATACATATAAACTCCCCTGCAGAGTATTTTCTATTAGTCTTTCAGAGTCAGAAGGTCAATAATCAAGTATCTAAAGTAACAGTGACGTGCATCTCACCATCCAACCAAGGTATGGGTTCTCCTACGTGTTGCTGTTTGAGCCGTTAGGTTGTCCTGGAGAAGCTCTGGTCCTCACATCCAGCATTGCTTCCTGGCTCCAGAGAGGAAGACGTGTGCCACTTGGTCTTCAGGATGAACTTGTCACACTGGCTTCCTGGGCATGTACTAGACTGTGCTTATCGTCGGAGGAGCTCGGGGCCTCCGTGTCGCTGAGGATGGCTGTGGTGCTTTTCAGGACACCCCTGGTGTTTGTTGTGAGTGTGATTTCTTGGCCCCAGCGTAGAACCCTCAACCTACCAGCACAGCCCCTTCACCCCGGTGTCATGCACTTCCTAGTTTCCACTGCTGACCTTTGGGCCTTTCCGGCACGGATCCGTAAAAGAGACTGGCATGAGTCCTTCTTGTGGGCTCTAGACCTCCAGTTGGACTCGTGGGAGGCACTGTCATGAGCTCTGGGTCTTCATCTGGACTCATGTGGGACATTGCTGTGGGATTTAGGCCCTTGACTAAACATTCTATGTCTTTGGTGTTGTGGATAGATTTCCTGCATTAACTTGTGTTTACTCTGGGTGACCATCATAAAAATAGTATTATAAATTCCATGTCCTGATTCTAATTGTTCTCTGCACAATCCCTGACTACAACAGTGAGGTTTACCATTCTACAGAACTATTTAATCTTCACTCCCCTCAAAAAGCAAGCAGAGAGAGGGCTGGGGTATAACTGAGTGGTAGAGCACTTACCTAGCTAGCATATTCACCTCCTCCGTTTGAGCCCCAATACTGGGGGCTGAGGCAAAGGTAAATTTAAAAATTAGGTAGTAAAGTAAAAATCCTAATCATGAAACACTGCTAGCCAAAAGTACACAGGCTATGACCACGAATCTCTTCAAGTGGAAACAAGCCTGGCACCAACAGGTTTGGATTCTACACACCAACCGCTCCTTAATTAGCATCATGGGGCCTATGAGGCATGGAGCAAGTGATGGCAGATTGAATATTCAACTACCACTGACCAGTTATGAAACCCTGAACAAATTCTTCACCTGTAGAGTAAGAATGATGTGAGGATTAACAAAGACAACACATGTCAAGAAATTAATACTATTCTTGATCCCGAATTAACACAGTATATTCTATTGTCATTGTCCATGGCCTGTGTGACCTGGACCAGAGACTGCAACTCTCTGAGACTCAGTTTTTTTAATCTATAAAATGAGAGTGTGGGAGCAAATGACATCCTGATTCTAAGTTAAAAGAGGAAAATAAGACAAGTAGGTGGGGAGAGGACATGGAGTTATTAGCAATGCCTCTCTGGGCGAATCTTTAAAACACACTTCTCTGTGCTGCTAATATGCAGTTAGACCATGCAAGAGAAGACGTTAAAAGGGCTGCAGATACAAAATCAAAACAAAACAACAAAGAGCAATGTTCACACAACACTAAAAGAGTTACTTAGATTTTAAATTGCTCCTTTGTCTCACCACCCTTACAACATGTCTACTTTTTCCAGCTATCCTTCTAATTCTTACAATGAGTCTCTTAGGTTATAGTTTCTCTCATCCCCCCCAACACACACAAAATCAACTACCTTTTGTTTTATATCTTACAACACACTTTACATTAAAATCAGCATGAGTGCATTCACTCCTAATTGCATATGTTCATGAACAGCTTTTGATTAATTACAAATTTGAGCCTCATTTTGATCGTAAATGGTATAAGACTACAGTGAAAGTCATTCATTGGAAGAGACAAGGAAAAAGACTCAAGATATGATATAACAGATTTCCATAAACAGATTTCCATTACCCATGGCTCTTTTCCTTTCAGCTTGGGTTGTGAGGGTTTTTTTTTTTTTTTTTAATCATACTTTAAAATCTTTCTCAAGGTTCATTTTTAGGACTTTATCCTATCTTCTACCTCTCAGGTTAAAACACAAACAAAACCAAAGAGTTTCATCATCACTCTATTTTCATCACAAGCCCTGTTCATTCTTGCCCTCACTCTTGTTCTCCGTTTGCCTAAAAAGTACATGTGATGATATTCTGATCTAGACGTCCTTAAATGGCTGGCTTCACTCACTCACTCAATAAACAAAGTATCTTCAAGAAACCAGGGTAAGCTGGGTGTGGTGGCCCACGCAAAAGAAAACAGTGTCATAACAGTGGACAAAACAAAATTATGTCCTGTTGGAACATCCATCCTAGTAGAGCAGACATTATTACGAATGCATATACTCATACGGTACAGGAAGATATAGAATGAAGAAACAGTATTACAGAGGATGCTTACCAGGATTACTGGTGGGGTAGCAGAGGGACATTAAATAATTGGTATAGCCTCACTGAAAAATGAGACAAACTAAAACAAAGTGGTGAGAGTTATACAAAAGAATATGTGGTCAGATGAGATGGCACACACTTGTAACTCCAACTACTAAGAAGGCAAAAAGGGCAGTCTGGGCAACTCAGTGAGACCGTGCCTCACAATTTAAAAAAAAAAAAAAAAAAAAGCATGGGGATGTAACTCAGCATTGTCTGGGTTCAATTCCCAGTATAAAAAACGGAAAAGTTACACAGAAAACATTCCAGCCAAGGGTGTCTGGTATATTCAAAGAACAAAGTCAACGTGACAGGAATGAGTAAGGGAGACTGATGAGGGCAGGCATATCGCACAGGGCCTTGGAATCATTGGTAAAGACACAGCATTTACTTGCAGGAAACAAAGCTACCAAAGCTTCTGCTTAGAAGAGTGATACGTTCAATTTTAATTTCGGTCTCAGCCTTGAAGGCTGCCAGTGAGAACAGACTGTGGGGACAAGGATGGAAGTGGGCAGAGCAGGGAGACTGGCAGAAACAATAGCTGCCTAGAGGAGAAGAGCAGCAGGACAGATTTTGAGAAGTGGTTGGATTCTGGATGTATTCTGAAGGTAAGAGAACCATGGTTTTCTACCATATTGGATCTAGGTTAGGGAGAAACTGAGTTGCCATGGATGGCAGGGAAATTCACTCATTGAGAGGCAAAACCCCAAAACAACACTATGGTATGGACGTCCCAGTAATTCTGTAAACTCTCTTTGGTCCATTATTCCACTTCTCCGCCCATCTATCACAGAAGTCTAGACTGAACAACTGTTGCAGACAGACCAAAGAACTATGGATATGACTGCAATGATCACAGATACCTTGTTCCCAAAAGCAAGCCCAGACTTGTCAATGTGATGGCGACTCAGCCAACACTGGCCATTTACTGGATGTGCAGCTTTAAACAGTAGTCATTCCTCCTCTCTATGCCTCATTTGTTTGCCATAAAAAGTAGGGTAGGTGTTATTACCGGTAGAGTTATTGTGTGTTTCAAAAAATGAACAGAAAGCAAACTATTAAAACAGCAGCCAACACAGAGCAGTTATTACTGTCACTGCTGTTAAGTGGTCATCTGGTTCCTCAATCTTTGAATGACTTCATGAGAAATAAGACCTGGAGAGCAAATGAGTCAAATATAAATTTTAAAAACATGAACAACCCAAGATTAAAATATACCGAGCACAAGGAAACAGCAAGTCACTAGTAGGTATCACAGAAGCCTACCCAGCCTAACTCGGCCACTGAAATTGGACAGAACTAGCATTATCCCACTGTCTGGGGTGGCAGGGGTTAGACTGAGGAAAACGAAGATACCTATGTCCTACCTCTGTGATTTAAAGAAATGGAACTATCACAGAACTCAACATTTTCGCTACCAGTACTAGTAGTTGCCTGGGGTGTTCAAGATATAATAAAGATAATAGCTAAGCACATCAGCTTTTGATTATACTGGAATCCAGAATTCTTGAGATACAATTTTAAAATGTTTTTAAATAATCTAACAATCAAAATACATCCCTCAGGGGCCGAGGATTTAGCTCAGTGGCATAAGCACCTGCCTGGCAAACACGAGGTCATGAGTTCAATCCCCGGTACTAAAAAACAAAACAAACAAACAAAATACATCCCTCAGTATCTCAAGACACTGGTCCCAAGACACCTACAGATAATACACTCTCGGGATGCTCAAGACCTGTATTTAAAGTGGCCTACCTGCATATAACCTATACACATCCTTGCACGTGCTTTATATAATCTCTAGACTACTTGCAATACCAAATGCAAAGTAAATGATATGAAAATAGTTGTTCACAGCATAATCACTTGTTAAGGGAAGAATGCAAATATTTTTCTTGGAATTTTTTTTTATTAGTTAGATGAACTCACAGATATGGCCTCTGAGGATAATGAGAGCCAACTATAACTAGGAAATTCACATATATAGAATAAAGATAGATGGATAATTCTCATAATTTAGATCTAAAATGCCCCCAAAATTCTCCTGTGTCTGTAAGTTGACTCAAGTGAGTGCTTCACTCAGTAATCTTATCTATTGATGAATTCAGGAGCAGTAAATTCTGTTAGAAAGCAGTTCCAGGTTCAAAGTGGGGCACAGAGGGCATGACTTAGAAGTATGTATTTTCCTCCCTCCTGGCTCCTCCTTTCTCTCTCTGCTTCCTAGCTGTCAAAGGATGAACAACTTTTCCTACACCTTGTTCTCTCTACCATCCTGCTGCTCCCTTCCAGCCTGTGGTCATGCACTGAAACAACCATGGACTGAAATCAGAAGCCAAAATAAACCTCTCTCTCCTCCTTTCAGTTGCAGGTGTCAGGTACTGGGTCACATGACAGGAAAGTGATAAAGACTGGTACGTATATTTACATATACAGGTTTGTATATAAACTCACTCTCTCTATTTAAGTCTGTTTTCTTCTCCCAGCCTCTGATATGAGACTCATTTCTTCCAGAGTATCTCTCGCAGGAGATAGCACTTCCAAGCAGTGTTTTGTTTTTTTTTTTTTTAATATTTTTGATCTGCAGTTGGATGAATTCATGAATGTGGAAACCAAGGATACAGAGGGCCACGGGTAGAAATTCAGACAGACATAGGGGTATACAAAATACATGTATTTTAAAACTTAAACCTATTCTCTTCTCCCAGCCTCTGATCTCACATGAATTTCTACCAAACTGTCACTGGAACAGCAGGCAACATTTCCACCCAGTGATTCTCAAGCCTAACTGCACCTTAGAATTTCTTGGAGAGCTTTAAATAAACATATGATTACTAATGCCCTGCCTTAGATTTCTGGCATATCTGAAGCCAGTGCTGAGAACTGATGGTCAGATGAATCCTCAAAGTATTATTTACTGAATTTGGGGACAGGCTAATTGTTTAAATTATAACTCAGAAATTCTGGATTTAAACCAGCATCATTATAAGAACTCGATCTGGGAAGAGATGATACTACAGCCTAGACTAGAAAGCCTCCTAATGTGTTCTATACCAGTGGTGGTGAACCTATGGCACGAATGCCACTGTTGTTTGTATCACTGCAAGGTCTAAAAGGTTTGCTGTCACTGCTCCATGAACTCTCAAAGGATAATCCAAACTAAATCTGCAAAGCAGATGTAGGTGATCTTCTACACGTTCTCTCCAAAAATGCTTGATGCCAGGCATGGTGGTGCACTCCTCTAATCCCAGCACTTGGGAGGCTGCGGCAGGCGGATTGTTGCATTGTTTGAGACCAGCCTGGGCTACAAAGCGAGCCCAAGGCCAGCCTGAACCTCATAGCAAGACTCTGTCTCAAAAAGCCAAAAACGTTTTTAAAAATTGAAAAATTAAAAAATGCTTGATGACCGACAGTGCATTTCTTTTAAATGAAAGAGGATACCATTCTGTTCTACATGCACTGGCAAGATCCTAAGCACTAAGGCCTAATGCCTGGTTACAATTACTTTTCCTGTTTCCTTACTAACTCACATTAACATGCAGCTTTGTTCTTAGAAATATGAATCTTTTAATTTCCTTTTTTAAAAAAATCTATCATTTAAAATATAAAGTCTCCACCAAATATCAGTTCACAACATAAAGAAAAAAAATGCTTACAAATGATTTTTTTGCCTGCTAGCACTGCAGAGAACTGAAAACAACTTTCTGCAATAAAATCATTCCTTCCTTTAAAATACAACACTTATTAAATCTTTATTAAATATGAGGCATTTCTTTCAGGTACTGAGGGTTATAACAGCTCTGGTTTTAATATCCTTCTAGATGTTTAAGGACGCATAAATGTAAACACATAGCTGTAGTTCAGGCGTCTGAAGAGGAGGCTGAGATAATGAACGTCTAAAATAGCACTAGAAAAAATCATATGGAACCACAATTTACTAAGTACCTATTATAAACTACAAGTTGTGTTTGTCTCTGTTTATGGTACTTATTTAATGGTACCTTGCTATCCTAAAAAGATGAAGTTACCATTCAGAAGAAATTAATGAAAGTCAAACAATGAGAAAATGCTTCCCTTTAGTAGTTTAAAAAGTTTTCCATACTACAGCGAGTATTCCATCCTTAAGTCAGCAAGACTATAACAATCCGGCTGGAAGGTATAGCTCAGTGGCAAGGCACCTGCCTGGTATGGGCAAGGTCCTGAGTTCGATTCCCCGTTCCAAAAAAAAAAAAAAAAAAAGACTGCATTAATTCATTCACGCAAGCAGTTTTTCAGACTAATTCAACCACATTGACTATAAAAGGATTTGAGGTTGAAAAAGAAAAATCAAGACATAAAAACATATTTCCTACTTTAAATTTAACTTGAAAATTATGTAAACTGTATTTTAAGCATGATTTACAAACTACCCCTTTGTAGAGAGTTTGAGGCCACAGAGCTTATTGGTAAAACCATATTAATAAAGATATTGCAAATCTAGTAAGAAAACATTAATAAATGCAGTAATGAGTCCTTAAGCTTTTTTAAACACAAATTCTAAAAAACTAAAGCAAAAGTTACCCAAATGAATCATAAATTCATAGCATTGTAATTCAAGTCCATGCAAAAAGACCCAAAACTGTCTGGAAATACGGAGAATTTATGTGGTTCCAACCCTCCTATCATTTCCTTAAATAAATACAGATATAGACATATAAACACAGATACACGTATGTGTGCAAGTGTCTGTATATGCACGCACACGCCAACACACCAAAATCCTCGGGGCTGGCTGCGTTTTTAACGGCAGTGCGGATGGAGAACAGCGCGGCGGGGTATCCCTACGAGTGTCCGGTAATTGACCTGGGCCATCTCCTTGCTTGCTCCAGAGAGGACGCGATCGCAAAGCCTATGCTCCTGCCCGGATCTGCCCCGGATCCCTAGACTCGCGAAAGGACTGAGCGCTCCTCTGCTCGCTAGCGGGGACCCCGGCTCCTAGGCTGCGGCCCCGCTCCGGCCGCGGCCCCTCACGCCCCCCAACGCCACACGCTGGGCCGCCGCTGCTCACCATCGATGTTCTCCCGGTCGCTGATGTGCTGCAGGTTGCAGCCCGTGTCCTCGCGGCTCAGGTCAGCATCAGGCCGGTAGGACTCCAGGCGCGAGTGCGCGTTCCTGCGGAGCTTGGGGCTGGCCGACACGCAGCACGAGGTCGTGGTCCCCATCTTCGGCGGCCCGAGGCACGGGCGGGCGCTGAGGGAGGCCGGGCCGCCGGCTCAGCAGCGGCGGCGGCGGCGCGGCCTCGCCATGGGCGGCGGCCCCGGCTCCCCTTGGCCTCCGGCGCCCGCCCGGGCCCGCGCAGTCCCGCCCGGAGCGACTTTGGCCGCAGCGCCGAGCTCACCCCGCCGCGGCCATGACGGGCGGCACGCACAGGCCGCCTCCCCGGTTGCCGGTCGGCGTGCGGCTCCGGTGATGGCTTCGGTGAATGGTTCCGATTCAGGCCCGGGATGCGCGGGACGCGCCCAGCAGCAAACAGTGGGGACAGGCGCGGCCCTGGGCCTAGACGCGCTGGATAGGTGAGAAGAGGCGACAAGCCGAGCCGCGAGAAAGACACGCGCGCCCCCGCGGACGGCGCCGCCCCGCCCCTAGCCCCGCCCCCAGTCCGGTTTCCCTCTGCCCCGGAAGCTCCGCCCCTTCCTTATGCCCCGGAAGCAGATCCTGCTAGGAGCAGTGGACTCTCAGGAAGATTCTTGGTCGCTGTCTAGGATGCGACAAGCATTGGTACCCTTGTGTGCGGCCCGGGACCAGGGTCGAGGAGTGAGGTGCGGGCGGGGATGAGGAGGCCTGGACTCAGCCGAGGGCACTGAGGCGGAATGATTTCATGTTGCCGTCGTTTGCATGTGTAAAGGAGTTGGGTACTGATTGGGAAGGATTGTTGTGCGTCCAAGTTTGCAGTGGCCAAAACAGTGATCTCGTCCCAACCCTGGAGTAAGCCTTGGAGGCCCCGGGGATTTCAGTGTCGAATTAGCTGCCGAGAATTTCGAGTTCCGAGGCGAGACGGGTAAAGTGAAGGAAACTCCTCTTTGCTCTTTGACGTTTTGGGCTCACCCCGGGGCTGCCCGTTGGGGATGGGCAACTGGCTTCCCGTCCCCTTCCAGCTCGCAGCTCCCTGTGCTGGGAAGAGTGTAAAGCGACCAGAACGACTCCTCGTCCTTTGCCCAAGTAGTGATGGAGTCATGAGAGGATGCGAGGTGAGATGTAAGTGGCCCAGCCTGAACTTTTCCGTCCTCCTGGCTCAGCCTCCCAGCGTGGTGGAATAACAAGCATGCACGAATACATCCAGCTTCTCTCCCAAGGCCTCAAAACATAGCGTTAATATACATGTTATAATTTTGAGGTCGTACTGGGGATTGGACCTAGGGGTGCACCACCAATGAGCTACATCCCCAGCCCTTTTAATTTAAGACAAGATGTCACTAAATTGCCCATAAGGCTTTGAATTTTTTATCTTCCTGCCTCAGCCTTCTGAGCAGCTGGAATTACAAATATATGCCACAACCCGCGGCTTGAATTTTATGTCTTTATAAGTCTTAACGTATCTGAGTGGGTATACCATAAACATTGGTTAATAATTGGGTGCCTGCTTTTACACAGTGCTTCAAATTATAAAGCAAAAACTAGAAGAGACAATATGGAAATCCTTTTCAGTTTCAGCCACTTTACCCACACATTGTAGCCCCGAAAGTCTGAACATATACATTCCCTGGCTTGCAAATGTGCCCTTCATCACACTGCTGGATATCAAAAAGGGTAGTAAAGCCTTAATTACTGTCTTATTGCTTTGTACCCACCCTCTCCCAGACTGCAGGTCTTTACAACCTTCCTTTTACATTTCTTCCTTCATCAGGTCAGTGTTGTCATGTAACATCCATGCATTTCCCAAGGACATCTGCCACACCCAAATGACATCACTTGAACTCAGAACTAGAAGCTTTTTAAAATACTAATAAATGTATAAACCTGACCCACAATGGAGAGATAGCACAGGTTTAAAAAAAGGCTAGATATGGAGGATTAAATATTTATGAATCCTCTGGCACATTGCTAAAGCTAGGTAAACACCAGTTCCCTTCTGTTTTAGTATCTGGATGTCTCAAAACATAAAAAAGGAACTGGGAATTGGGCTTAGTACACAGACATTGGACTCAATCCTCATTAACAAAAAAAATACAAAAGAGAAACAAAATGAAAGGTGTTCTTTGTTGAACCACCTGCTAGATGCCATGTACTAGACTGATTTTGGGTTTGGGTTTTTGTTACTGTTTTGTTTGTTTTCACTTTTTTGTACATCTAAGCCTATTCCATTATCCCACAGACACTAATGCTGATAGGTAAACCCGCACAACGTCAAAATGCTAATAAATTACTTAACTCACAATTTGAACCTGGATTTGATTGCAAAGTCCAAGAGGACCCCATTCAGCTGCATCCACTCCTACTTTCTATCTACACCTGTAAGCAGACTGGAAAAATCTACAACATTTATGAGTCAAAAGGACTACATGTTGATTTTTTTTCTGTTCTGAAAGAAGCTGGGAGCTCTCTACTTAGGAACAGATCTGGCTTCTGAGTGGAAAGATAAAGGACTGAGAAGAGTCAGTTATTTGAGTCAGTCTTGTTATTTCTGTGAGGTTCAGCCCTTACCAGAGTCAGAAAGGCAGGCAACAACATCACTTCTCAGCCTTTTGGCTAAGATCGAGTATAGAAAACAAGCAACAAGGTTGAAGAGCAGCATTAGGTAGAAGTAACAGGTGCATTGCCAACATTGTCACTTGAGACTCTGTGGGTGCAGTCCCTCAACAGAGGGTGTGTGTAATGTAAAATGGGGAAGGATAGACACAAAGCCCTGTCCTCAAGATGGGGAAATAATTATTATCCTGGATCTGTTCACACCCAGCTGCTTTTTGGGCAGAAAAAAAGTCTTGAGTAATTCTTTTCTTTCCTTCATTCTGCTCCATAATCACAATTCCAGAATTTGGTCATTGTAAACAAGTAATAAACAGAAGTTGGTGGACTTGCAAAGTCACCACTTGCAACTTCAGGGGTTGGGGGGACAGTGCCATGTTATGGTTAACATAACATTTGTTATGGTTAACAGAAGTGTGGAATCGTGTCTTTAAGCTATAAGCAATATTATGTATTAGCTTTCACTATTTATAAGATCTCCCTATAAAAATAATAGGCTGCCGTAGTTGAATCAGGTGGAGCATAACTGCAGACTTACATCGCCCACATTCATCAACATGCACTGTGTATCAGTAATTTGCTCAACTCCTGAATCCTCCCGCACCCAGAACACAGGTGTCATGGTTTATATTGGTGGCCCCCCAGGCCTCATGTATTTACATTGTGCATTTGTGATTGGTTCATTGTCTAGTGCTTGGATTGGTGGTGTCAGTGCTACACCCTCCTAGCGGGTGGAGCCAGGATGTGATGTAATGGCAGGAAGAAGGGGTGTCTCTCTCTTGCCAGTGTCTGCCTTGCTGTTTGCAGCTGCCATGAACTGCGGCCCACCATGCCACCCTGCCTTGGAGCCAACTGAGTATGGACTGAAATCTCCAAAAGCTGTAAGAAATAAACCTTTCCTTTCCCAACTTTGGGCATCAGGTATTTTGTCTCAGCGATGAGTAAAAAGTAACCAAGACAACAGGAAACACTGAGCCCATGGCCAGGGCCTTTGATCAAAGAAGGAAAATGCGTGTCAGGAGGAAGGGGAACCTACACAGTACAGCTTCCCTTTTCTTATCACCTTGTAGCCAGTTTCCTGTATCAGTTATCAAATGTTCCTAAAGCATTATGAAATACCAAGACCTTCCATGTGTTGTACAACTGATGCTCTTCTCTCATCCTCTTGCTTTCCCATGACCTTACTGTGTCAACGTATAAGGCCTGCATTTGGTAGTTGATGGGAAGCAGGCCAGAATGTAACCAGCTATAGAGGAGGTATTTATTTTGATAGTCACTTCACCTTGACCAGTGTAGGCAATTCATTTATCAATAAAACATGCCTTGAGAGTGTATTCAGCCAGGTTCCTTGGGGACACAAACATGGGTAAGGTGTATTTCTTGCCCTTGAGAAACTCATAGGCCTGTAAGGTAAACAGTCACATGCGCAAGGTAGAACATGTCCACAGTGCTTGAAAACAATATTGGAATCTGAAAAGAAATGCTGTCCTGTCACCTAAGCATAACTACATTTATCCCCTATAGATACAACTAAAATTCTATGCACAGTTTATTCCTGCAAAGTAACAAAATCTCCAGAAATTCTTTTTCACATAAGAATTCCCACAAGAAAATACAGTAAGGATAGCTAGATTTAAATAATAGCACCAAGTCTTTTGGATCAGGAACACTGTGTTGAAAAGGATTCTGAGGTCATCGTGTTCCTGCTTTGAAGGGAAGAAAGTCTGGCATCTAGCAAGAAGGATCGGGCATAGACCCAAGTGAAAGAGGCTTCAATGTGCCCACCCACTGTGCCTTCTCCCATCTTCCTTAGCTATGAGGCTCTCCATTTTATGAGGTATAGCATTTGGCCCAGCTCAGAAAAGACGGCTGACCACCTAAGTCTGGCCAATGAAATGTGCGTGACAGCCTCCAGGAAAGCACTCTCAAGAGGCTTCATCTTTTTTATTCCTTTGGTGGTTTGTAGAGGACCAGATGGCTGGAATTCTATTATGTACCTTGATAACCTTAATGATGGAACCCATAGACTAAGATAGTACATACTTGAAAAATAAGCTATGTTATATAAACCAATGCAGTGTTGAATTTGCCACTTATATGCAGCCAAATCTTATCTTGATCTGGGTAGGATTCCGTATTTTTTTTACTTAGCTTTATGTATTCATGTTGACAACTTTCACTGTTTGCCTCCAGATAGTAGGAACATTGACCAATAGCTTTGGGGTGGTCATACTTGGCTTCCCAAAGTAGTATTACAAACAGCCAAATTAGAAATTAATACATAGTCAGAAAAGGATGTGGGTCTCAAGGAAGTGAGCAGAAAAAAATAAAGACAGCAGAATTGTTGCTGGAGACACATCTAAAGAAGACCAGGCCTCAAGATAAAGATGTAACAACCAGATCTATGTGCCTCCCTTAAGGGATAAGCAGTAAGTTGGAATTATACTAAAATTGGTATCACCTGGTCCAGTAAAGTCCAGCTAGACATCAGTCACCCAGGTGTATGACCAGAGCATCTGGACCCAGCCCTTTTCAAAAATGCCTTTGTTCTTTCCACGGGCCCTCACTATGAGACCTTCTCTGTTGGGTCAATATTAGTTAAACAGCTATACTTGTGATCGTATTGGATTTTATAGTCACCGGATTTTATAGTCACCTCACAATTTTCCTCTATACGAATCCACCGGATTTTATAGTCACCTCACAATTTTCCACCGGATTTTATAGTCACCTCACAATTTTCCTCTATACGAAAATAGAGAAGCGGCCTCAGTGGCAACCCACTTTTGGGTCCCCTCACGTCTCTCAGGCACTATCAGTACTTTCCTGCTCTTAACCTCCATTGTTCCTTAGAACTCATTCTTCAATTTCAGGGTACACAAATGGCATATCTGATATCTGGCAGGTTGGGAGTTACATTTTCCCCTTTATCAGTAGAAACCAGGATTCAATGGACGGAGGCAGTAGGTACCTACTATAGAGCTATGGTAGGATTTTGGTGGTAGAAGGAAGTTAATTTATCTGAAGGGCATATTAGTTCCCATAGAAATAAAAGAAAATCTTACCACCTAAACTGTAAGCTTATAAAATACTCCTTTCATTGCTTTTGATATCCATCACAGTGCCTGGTATCTAGGAGGTGGCAGGGACTATTACCTGAGTACAACACAGAAGACACCCCAACATGCTTTTATAAGTTCCTAGTCTATTTCTGGTATTTTTCTTTCTTAAATTTTTTCCTCAGCAAGGCGAGGGGAAGAAATGAATTAGGGGCAGGGGACTGGGTTTGCTAGTGCTGACAGTAGAAAGCACAGTTTTAATTGTTACTTTCCATGTACTATAAACTGAAATTTTTACAAAGTCTTTTCCTCATTACTTACATCGTTTGCTTTTGAGATTCAGAGATACCTGTTAGCAACAAATAGTATGTATTGCCTTTTATGAACCAGAAAAAATAACCTAGCTGAAATGAATTTGTACTTATCAGAGCTTAGTCCTGACTTATTAGGAAAAAAGGCACTTAAAAGTATGACCCCTTAAATCACCTACCTCAAAAGGGTAAACATAGGCTGTTCTCTTTAACCTGAAAGGACCCAAATCCTGCAGAAAACAAATGTACGTGCTGTTTGCGTTTCAGTTTTCTAAATGAGCAGATCTCAATGCAGGTCAGTTGGCCCAGGTCTAGATATATATTTATATCACCACGAAGAGGAAATGCCATCTAGGAGACAAGTCTAGAGATGCTGCTGACCGCCTGCACCGCTCAGGGCAGCCCTCTCTGCAGCCCAAACTGGGAACAATGCCAAAACTGAGAAGCCCTGCCCTAAGCTGGCTAGTTACATACTTCACATATGTCATTTGTATTTTATTTCAGAGTGTACGTATCCCAATACTTTGCATAGCACCTGAAAGAAAACGATAGAAACAACATTCTGTAAAGAACTTGTCTTTTAGCTTCTCATTGAAAACTATTGAAAAAGAAAATGTAATACTTTTTTCCAAAGAAACAAAGATTGTTAATTTCAAAACACCTTAAAATTCCAATAGACTTTTTTATGATAAGAGGGTCTCTTGTTATTTTGTTTTTTGGAGTTTTTGTTTTTGTGAGACAGGGTCTTGCTATATATTTCAGACTAGCTATATATTTGAACTCATTATATAGCTCAGGCTGGCTTCAAACTCATGGCAATCCTCCTGCCTCAGCCTCCCAAATGCTAAGATTATAATCGTGTCACCACGCCTACCTCAGACAGGCTTTTTAGACAATCATTCTGGGTTCAGTTTTTTGACATCACTCTAGAAATACATATGTGTAGCATGGAAACCTTCCTAGTTGCAGATATGCAGTACTATAACAAAAATTTTCTCCCTTAAATTAGAAGGGAACAAATGAGTTTGAAAAGCAAGGAACCTTTCAGAACACTGTTGCAATAATGTGCAACCATAGAGAACACCACCCGACTTCTGAAGAGCCAGAGACAATGACACTTTTTCTTCATATTAGCTCTCATTCAGTATTTTTTGCTCACTTTTTCCTTTTAATGGGGTAGAAGAGATTTTTGATAATTTTTCATATTTCTATAGTGTCATAACAATGTAAACATATTTAATAGCCTCCATGTTTTCTGTACTATCATAAATGTCTTCCCATACCAGTTAAGAATTTTTAAAACTATAATGACTACAAATTAAATCATTTAGTCATAATTAATTGAACAAATGGATTGTCATTTGTTTCTTTTTCAGTATAAGAAAAAAATTTTCTCTAATAAGCACTTTTATATGCTGATTTTTGCATTTGCTTATTTTCATAAAAGGAATTATTAGAATTAAAATTTTCTAGGTTATTTTGATCATAAAGAAACAATTTTAAATCTCTTGATAAATGGTAACATATATTTTAGAATGTTTATACCATCTACCACATGGAGTTGTTTCTTCACTGATACTCCAATTTAGAGAACTTTTGGCCATACTATAAGCTATAACTGAATGAATTTCCATTGTTCCTGACAGCATTCTTACATCCCTGTATCACAACATTCATCAGTATTTCTGTCTTTATACCTGCATGTCTCCAAATAAGTTCTGAAGGAAAATGACAGAAACTATATTTCATAGCAAACTTTGTCCCAGTACTAAGATGGTGACACCTACAAGGGATCAAGGCACTTTCCAAATCAATCTCCAGAAGTAGTAATTGTTGCAATCTCAGTTTCCCAGTGGTGGACTGAGTAAACTTTTGCATACCTAACATAGGAAAGCAGCATACAAGTGGGGGGCCTTTATTAATTTAAACCTAACCTTGATAAATATTTAGCATGTTGTCATTTTACCAAGCTCCAAATTGCCGTTAATATTCCTGTGGGGTTGTTTGTTTGTTTGTTTGTTCATTTGTGTGTTTTGAGACAGGGCCTTGCTATGTAGTTCAGGCTGGCCTTGAACTCACTGTGTAGCCCAAGCTGGCCTTGAATTCATGGCAATCCTCCCACCTCAGCCTCCTGAGTGCTGGGATTACAGGTGTATACCACCATAACCATCTATATTCCTGTATTTATAGAGGGAAAACAAAGAGAGAAAAAAGCATGGTTCTTTTAATCCAGTATGGCCAATGTAGCTAAAAGTTTACCTTCATTTAGTATAATTATTTTATGTATTTTTTTATGTTTTTTTAGTCTGTTAGTCTGGCTGTTAATCTGTGCTTATGATAATTAACTTGGTAAAGACTTACAAATAAATCTGATGCTGGCCAAAAAAGAAAAAAAAGTTTTTAAATGAGGGTGGAGGGCAAAGGGAAAAAAAAATTAAGATGTATTATGTGTATTTACCAATACACCACAATGAATGTAATCATGCAGCAAATATGCACTAATAAAATTTTTTTAAATATTCTTGTGTTTTGTTAGTGCAACAGGTGAATTAATCTCCAATATACCTGCTGTGTTTCCTATGGTACAGTATTATGATACCCCTTTCTCAAAAACCAGAGAAATGTTACAAATCTCAGAGAGATTTCTTCCTTAGTTATCATACTTTCTTCATTTCCTAGGACTTTAGCAAAGTATGTGAGACTAAGTTTTAAAGAATGCCAAGAAAAACAATGAATGCTTCAAAGAAAGAAGTGACAGTCCTTATCTTCTGTCATTGCAGTTCCACTGTCACATTTTTAACATCAGCCCCCAAAATGTGGGGTCTTCTTTGAAAAATCAGATGGTGCCATGACATCTGAATAGCTCTTCTTGCTGAGGCACTGGGCAGGAAAAAGGCTGGGTAAGGCAGACACTGTCCCTTACTGGTGTGACTGGAGGATGCAGAGCCCTCCTTTGCCTGTGATCACAGCTCCAGGCCTAATTCCCAGTTGACCATATTTTGGGGAGACTTTTTTTTTAACAGTAGAATATATTTATTGAGAAAAATAAAGCTTCTGTTTGAGAGAGACAGAAGGGGTCCCGAGCGAGTTGCCAAGGACTCTTGTGTTTTCCAAGAACTTTATATGTAGTATGAGGTTTGGAAGTTTTCTTTTCTTTTTTTCTTTTTTTTTTTTTTGTACCAGGGATTGAACTCATGACCTTGCGATTACAAGGCAGGCACTTACGCCACTGAGCTAAATCCCCAGCTCCCCAGGAACTTTACATAGAGTAAAATCATGGGACGAGATGGGTTCAAGGTGGGGAAAACTGGGAACTCACAAGGCAGATGGGCATAAGGTGGGACAGAACTATGGTTAGCCAGTAAGATTAATAGTTCAGGTAAAATTGATTATATTGGGGACAAATGGGGAAGCGAGTCACATAGAAAGCAGGCATTCTTAGAGAGCAGTGACTTTTCCATAGGGAGTTGGAATGGTACTCCTGACTTCCTCAGGGTGATAGGGAACTATTTGGAATATCAGTCCTTAGGATATCGGTGCATTTGCTTGATCTTTTGTCTTGAAGCTTGGCCCACAGCAGGAGGTGCCTGTCTCCCCCATAGTTGCAAGGTGTTGTCTTCTGTACTGGCTCCTTCAAGGACCTAGCCCTGTCTCACTGCCTATAGTATTTCTAACTAACTCAGCTGCCTGTAACAACCCCCACCTCTGAAGAAGTAACCCAAACTGCAGTGAGTAGGCAGTGGGCAATGACTGATCTGGTTTCTTCAGGCAGAAGAGGGTCGTAGTGGTTGAACAGCAGTCAGAGGTACTTCTGCAGAGATCCTGTCTAGGGGCCCTCCAGAGACACCAGGTGTTTTTGTCTTGGGTAGGCGTACAGCTTTAGGTCTGGTTTTTAGCCCAGTAAGAGTCTTGCATAGGGACTGCTTGTGCCCCAGTGGGAACCGATGGTTCCCCTGGCTGTCTATCTTCTGGCCTTCTAAAAGTAACAATATGATTTTCATCTCCAAAGGCAATAGCACCTTCTAATGCTGCCTCTCTCTCTCTCACTAGAAATCAATGTTTGATGTAAGAGTAACTTTACATGTTTCCAGCCTAGCTCATAGGTTTGAGTAAATACTCTGAAGACATCAATGAACTTATCAGGATCATCTGAAAATTTTCCTAGTTCTAACTTAATTTGCTATAAGTCACTCAGAGAAAGAGACCTATGAATGGGAGTGGTCTCATAAGGTGGTCTCATAATTATACCTGGAGCATAGATAAGAATTATCTTTTAGTGCAAAGAAAATTTTAACATAATCTAGTTCTAACCATTTCTCCTCATTTTTACAGTATGATTTTAGTTGTAAAAGAACATCATAATTAATACATCCCTCTGTATTCCATTTTGGCTCTAGGGGGTAGATAGGCCACGCACTCATGCAGAGAAATACCAATTGGCTCTTTTTCAACATGGAAGGTGGAACATCTTCCAGTGCTTAAGAATGCATTCCAAAGGAGTAAGAGGCTTTGGCATTGTGTTGTCCGTGTCTCTGTCCAATGATCTCAGTGGAAGACCTCCAAATGATACAGGGGAATGAAACTCCCAACCTACTATGACCAGTACAAGTTTGTGTTCTCTAAAATTGAAGAATGAATTTTAGGAACAACAGAGGTTAAGAGTACAATATATTTATTGACAGAAAGAAAGCTTCTGTGTGAGAGAGACAGAAGGGGTCCTGAGCAGATTGCCCTTTTGGGGAGACTTAAAGCCTTAAAATCTCATCTTTGATACTGGGAATAAACATGTCACTGTTCTCCAACAATATAGTACTAGCTGGTATACCTGGTTAGCCAGCTGGTCAACTCCCAAGGCCCCAAAACATCTATACACAGGACAGCATCTATACACCTGACTCCCTTACTCAGTAAGCTGTGGACCTAGAGAGAAAGGGGAATGAGAATACAAGTCCTATACTGAAAGGGAGGTTCAGGGCAAGATCCATTATGGAGAGTCCAGAGCACTGAGAGGGAAACAGGACACAAAGTACCTGGAGAACCAGATGAAACCAGTAAAATCCATGAAGAAGCCCAACACTCATCCCCACTGCCTTAAACTTTTGCCAAAATGTATAGTTTATAGCTTCGCCTGGGAAGTTTCTGTGTATAGTGAGACCAGCATTCTGTTACAGATCTTTTAAACCCCAAAAGTATTCATCATAGTAATGCAAATGGAATAGAAAAAGGAAAGGCCTTCTCAGGAGGTGAGTATTTCCAACTTGCTAACAGTTCTCTCCACTCAGAAATGGTGTTACTGGTTTTAAAAAAATTGAGTATTAATTGTAGATGTTAGTTGGGCAAAATATGCTAAATATTGGCACAACCATTAACAGTGAAAACGAAATGCAAATACCTACATTAAATGATGACTAATCAAAGTCTGCTCCGTGAAATGGAATTTGTCATAAAAATAAGGATGTGCATTTACATTTATTGTTTAGAGAAAGCATGAAATATTGTTGAGTCAAGTCAGATTGCAAAGCTGAATGCATAATTCGATCTGTTTATAAAGATCTGTGTCTATAAGAATATATATGCAAGGAGATGCTTTTAGGAATATTTTATAGATAGGCTGTTAGCAGTAGTTATTACAAAATACATAACTTACTGTATTTTATTTTCCTTTGTCCTTTTTCCTAAATTAAATCCCTAAGTTTTCCAAAAGCAACAGTGCATTTCTTCCCTCCAAAAAAGAATAGCCTACCTAAACCATTTCATTAGCTTCCTCTCTAATAATCTAAAGCGTTATGGTTTGCTAAAACAAAGATGGATTGTAGAGTAAAATCCATGCCCATGATAGAATCGAAGTTGGAGTGTACTCATCCATGTCTCTAAGAATAGAAGACAAGTAAAACAATGGTTCTGATGCAAAAAAAAAAAAAAAAGAATAGAAACTAGAATTTTGGCATTCTGTACAAAATCCTAAATAAACTGGTAAAATTCCTTGCCTTCAAGCACTGAGTCTAGTTTCTGTCTTAACTTACTTTGAAAGTGTATTAGTTGTGCTGCCATTTGGGCTAAGGGACCTTTTGTCCCATTACTTAGACTCTGTCCTTTTGAAGGTCCTGCCACTTCACTCCCCTTTTCTCATTCCCTTTACTATACTCTGAATAACTGAAAATGAGCAAACTCTATGTGCAATTTCCCTGTGCCTTTTAATTATTAAACTGTTTTCAAAGGTAACATTTCTGGAATGCAAACTATGTTCTTCTCCATTGAAAAATATTCTCCAAAGAGCTAAAGTTGAAAGATAACAAACATTAAGTATCTAATAGGCTAAGAATGAAAAAAGAACAACCTCAAGCCCAGCAAAGTAGGCATAGTTTCTCTAAGAAATGTGTACTTATGACCGCGGTACCTGTTCTAAAGGAAATGATCAGAGGTTTACAGTACTTGCCTTATAAAACCGATTCAGCCTTGTTAACTGCTCACTGTGGAATCCAAGTCTCCTGCTATTTTTCTAATGTGTTCTCCTCTCCATCATCCACTCTTAACAAAGTGCTGCTGTTGCACTCTGGAAATTAAATGATGTGATTAATTAACACTAACCCAAATACCTGAAACATTTCTGTAGAAATACTAAATGGGAGCTTATTTCATGCTCTTTTCACATGTAAAGTTTTTTTCTATAAAGATATGAAGCAAATCTTAAGAATAACAAATGGTGGTTTATATAACAGTGGTATTCCTAATGAAATATGAGTGTTCTGATTCTCTGAATAATACTTATGTGTGCACATTATATGTAGTTAGCGTTCTGAAGCCCACGAAATTATCGTTATCACCCTAGTCCGATTCACATAACTAGTTAGTGGAAGAGATTGATTTTATTTTGTTTCTGTGGTGGGATTGAATCTAAGGTCCTACTCATGCCAAGTACATGCTATACCACTGAACTACATCCCTAGTCCAAGAGATTGAAATTTTAAGTATCAACATACTATAAGAATGTAAATAATTAGCTAGCTGGATAAGTAATTTAAATTATCTGCAAAAATTCTGTTTGGAGAGAGTTAAGGACATTTTTGAACATCCCAGTTCAATCAGAATGACCATCATAGAGAAGCAAGACCAAAATTTGATTTCAACTAAAAATGTTTAATTGACCATGTTGGTAATGCTTTTTATTTCCTTTTTATTTTTAAAAACCCAACCGTAGTGAGGCACAGTTTACATAAAACAAAATGCACCCATTTAATTACAATAATACCTTGGTTCATGAATGCTTCTGTTTATGAACAAGTTGGTTCACTTAAATGTTTGGCAAAATCTTGCTTCCTTGCAATCTCCTTGTCAGGTGACAGACACAATCATGGCCATCTTCCCTGCATGAACATCAGCACAGCCATTTTCTCCAAAATCATGGAACAACCTAAGTTAATGAGCTGAGTTATCGCTGTATATGTTTTGGTGATTTTTTGGAGAAATTGTTACATGTGTTCCCCTTACTACCTCAATCAGAATGTAGAACATTTCCGTCACACCCACATGTTTGTCCAGTCATCCACCCAAAGGGAAAGTATCTTCTTACTTGCTCATTGCTGGAACAAAACACCTGACACCCACAAGTTAAAGGAGGAAAGATTTATTTTAGCTCACAGTTTGTAGAGGATTCAGCCCATAGTCAGCTGGCTCCAAGGCAAGGAAACGTGGCAAAGGAGAAACAGTACAAAGCATGGCGAGCAGAAGGCAGTGAAGTAACAAACTCTACTTTCTCCTTTTATTCCATCCAGACTACAAACCTATTTGTTGGTGCCACTCACACTCAGGGTAGGTCTTCTGTTTTCAGTAAATTTATTTAGCCACACGCAGAACTATGTTAAATGTGATCAGTGGACTAATCCAGTTATCACAACCTTAATCCAGTGTCACACACCCATGATCCAGCTACCTCCCCAAAGCCACATCCATGAGCCATCACACTCTTTATGAGGCTTGTCCCAGGGAAGCAGCAGCTGTCTCTGCACAGTGCTCCCCCGTCTCTTGACTCGGTCTCCACTCATCATCACGATTCCCCACATCATTACCCTGAGAGCCCACATCTAGGACCTTAGTATGTCCTCCTCCAAATCAGCACCTCAGCCAGCCAAGATCTGTGGAACAGAGCTCTCCCTGAAACACGCTCCTCTGCCGTGCTGACAGACATCTGCTGTCACAGAGCAAGTGCAACCTTCACTCAGTTGTGGTTCAAAGAATTGTGAGGAATTCAAAAAACCCAGCTTGAATTTTCCTCATCCTGCTGTAAAACTGGCCTGATGCAAGGTTTAAATCCAACAGATTCCACAGGAAAGCAGATTAAACATGGGTGGTACTCAGTAACGCAGCAGACTAGGCCAGAGAGAAAATAGGTATTTCCATCTTTATCCTGAAATGCATGACAGCCAGAGCAGGCCCACTTGGTTTTGCTCACTGCTGTGTTCCCAATCTCTGGAACGGGACCTGAGGCATAATGTGATCAGAAAGTGTTTGCTGACTGAATAGAATGCCCTCTCATAGTGTCTCCATTCTTATTGCCCACTGGTCTTTCTCTGATTTACAATGCATTTCATTTTATATTCTCCTTGTGCATCACATAAGTAACAATAAAAAACATCATTAGGGACTTTAGAAACTTAGTTTTTCATAACCTCAATGTACAAGTCTCTCACATCAAGTTAGAAAGAAGCAATTATTACCAGCTAGTAATTCCTTGAAGTACTCATGAACTGAGAAACTATGACATGTTAAACCAATGTGGGAGGAAACTACTTTTATAAAAAGTACTTTCATAACAGAAGGATGGGAGCAACATTGATGAAAAGCTTTGCTGAGTAAAATCAGATGATTAACAAAATGTGGTGCAGAACTGGTGACTTAACCAACATAAATTTATTTCCTCACAATCCTAGTCAAGTTATCAGCAGCATTGCTTTTTTCTGAGGACTTCTCTTGTGCTTGAAGATGTTGTGCATCCTCTGTTCACCCATCTTCACAAGGTCTTTCCTCTATGTTTCTCTGTGTCCTAATCTCTTAGGAGGACATCAGTGATAGGACCTTTCCATATTACCTTATTTTACTATTATTACCCATTAAAAGTCCTGTCTCCTAATATGGTCATATTCAGATGTACTGAGAGTGAGAAGTTAAACACAGGAATTGGAGGGAGAACATAATTCAGTCTGTAACATGTATGAATGGAGAAAAGCTAACATGTAAGAGATGCATTTGCTAGAGTTAAATCACTGTGTTACCTTGGTAAGTTAGATTTGTGATATTATCAAATTAGCAGCCAAGTATCATGGATAGAGCTGACATAGAGATGAAGTCCCATTGAAATATCAAGATACTATTTCTTTAAAACCTAGGAGCTGCCTTATAATCTCTTAGAAAGGAATGATATAATTGGCCCTGTCCATCTTCAGAAATGAGTCTATAATAAAAACAATAAATTTTCTTTTTTCATGTTTCTTATTTTTAAATGTTGAGCCACATATTTTGTAATCTAAATCATCTTTTACCAATACTTCAGTCATTGAATTCACACATATTAAAATGCTTTATTAATACATTTTCATATTCAATTGTGATTATAATAACCTGTCTTAGTACTTTTGTGCTTTTATTCCTAATTGCTGTAGCAGTTGTATTAAAAACAAACAAAAAACAGGATAGTTTCACAACCATCCAAGAAAGCCTGAGAAACAAAACATTTTTGGAATGATATTCACAGCCCAACTTAATTTAGTGAATATAAACAGTTTAAAATAATTCTGGCTCAAAAATATATTTTCAAAAAGGTTTTGCCATGATTTGATATTATGGTTTTAGATTTAAAATGTTCCCTTAACTGTCTTGGGTTGGAGATGGGACCTACCTGGAAGGGGAGGGTCACTGGCGTGGTGACCTGGAAAGAAATATTCTTCTCTCTGGCTCCTCTCCTCTCACTTTGCTTCCTAATTGCCATGGGGGAAATAGTTCTCCTCTATCATACCCTTCCATCATGCCATTTGTCTCTTGGAGCCAATCAGCCATGGACTGAATCCCTGAAAATTGGGAGTCAAAATAAAATTTTCCTCTTTTAAGCTTCCAGTGTTAGTAATTGCATTTCAGTGATGGGAAAGCTGACTGATACAGGTTTTGGTGCCAGAAATGGAATTGTTCCTCTAATTGTACCTGAATATGTGGTTTAGAACCTTTGAAACTTGTATATGCAGTTTGGAAAGGTTGGAAGATGCTGGCTAGCAAAGTCCTAGAATGCGATAAGCAGAGCTTGTTGAAAGATTCTGATTTGAGTTCAGAAAACCAGAATACTGATAGGAATGCGCACAGTAAAGGCCAGGCAAGAGTTTCAGATAGGCATGAGGACTGTGTTGGAAACTGGACTAGAGGACAACAACTCATCTCTGTTTTGTCCATATCTTAAAACATTGTGTGAGGCTGAACTTATAATCTGGCAGAGAAATTTCAAAGCAGACTAATGTTTAGGCTGTGACATGAGTACTGCTGGCTGCTTTTAACCAGATCTACAGTGAGCATCAGGAGCAAATTTTGCAACTTGGGCAGAAAGAAACTGCATCTAAAGTTGGGGCCAAAGGAAGCAAATCAAGTATGGGTGCTAAAAAGATTGACATTAAAAAGAAACCAAGTACTTTACATTAAAACAGTAGAAAACATGGCTTAAAAGTGTCTTAGGAATTGGCCAGACCCCAACCTTCCCAAACTGAAGGGTGTAAAGGAGTAGACAGTTTGAAAGACTTTGCTTAGAGAAGGCAGCGCCAGGGAGCCCAGCTCACTCAGGGTCACCTAAGGAAGTGTTTCCCACGGTTTGGTTAAGATGGTAAGTTTCATTTTATCGCGATAAAAATATAACAAGCTATTATAAATAAATGTTACCAAACAGTATGATCTTATTCCTATTAACATACAAGGAAGTGGGGACTATTCACCCTATAGTGTTAAAAAGATTGGTATTGCACACCCCATTTTTCCTTTTTCTGTTTATCTTTCCAATTTTCTGTGAATATATTTTAATCAGAAAAAAATTATTTAATCACTTGACGGTTTGTCCAAAGTGTCACTCTGGTAGTGTGTTTTTTACATAGGATTCCAAGTATTGCTCAGGGGGGTGTCATTTCAACCATTTGAATCTCATATTGAATAAATTTGATAAAATTCTTGTTTTATATTTCCTATTATGTTATAAAATTAACAAAAATATGCAATTTTTGGTCAACGTGTATTTAAATAATTGACTTGGTAGGTGGTTAAAAATTACTGTTTCCCACAAAAAACCCAAAGGTTTAATTTCCTTTTTTTTTTTTTTTTTTTTGGTACCGGGCATCAAACTCACAACCTCTTGCTTTCCAGGCAGGTGCTTATGCCTCTGGGCTATATCCCCAGCCTTAAAGGTTTAATCTTTTAAAAACCAGGTTGTGGTGCCATTCTCCCAGAAGTGTGTGTTTTTGTATGGATTGCGCTGGAGCAGGAAGGTGCCATTTCTGTAGCATCCACCCTCAAACCAGCAGGAAGTGCAGGCGTGCCACTCGCTTGTCAGTAACAGCAGTACATAGTCCAGAAGACTAGAAACAGAAAGACTTCTGGGAAATGATAATCGTGTGACCAGAAACCTAAAAGGAACTGATAAGAACTGCTAGCTAATGAGACATAGCTCTACTTGCTCCACTTGTGACCCAAAAGAATGAAAATAACCCTTAGCAAAGGTTTTGCTATGATGTAAAGAAATTTGTGAAAATGATGTGCTCCTGAGGAACCTGTGTTTTCAGAGATGAGATTGGAAAGGCAGTTATGAAACATGTCTGTGGCATTTCCTAGCTTTTACAACACGTTCATATATAGTAGCCCATGTAAACCCTGTGGCGCCATTTTAAGAAGGCATGGGAGGTGTCATTAACCCCAGACTGTGACATGGAGAGAGTAAAGGAGTGAGCCCTAAGGCACAGCACCACTTCAAACCTCTCAGGTTTGCTGTTCAGCTTCAGTCACATGTGGGCAACTGCAGCCAAAAATGTTAAGTGGAAAATTCCAGAAATAATCCATAAGTTTTAAATCATTGCCACCCAGAGTAACATGATGAAATGTTGTGATATCAAAGCTCTCATGTTCAAGTAACCCTTATTTTCCTTAGTAAAGGCCCCAAATACAAGCATAACAATGCTGGCAATGTGGATCTGCCAAAGAGAAGTCATTGTTAAGTAATTTAAGTGCTTAGTTGTTGGATTTAAACTATTAAGCAGTTCCTTTAAGTATTATATCATCACAAGAAGAAGGAAGGTGAGTACAGTACAATAAAATATTTTGAGGGAAAGACTTCATTCCCATAACTTTTATTATGGTACATGGTTGTAACTATTCCATTTATTAGCAGTTACTAATATCTTATCATTTCTAATTTATAGATGAAAATTTATCATGTATACTTATAGGGTACAACATAAAACTTATCTGTGGTTTCAGGCATTCACTGGAGTCTTGAACACATCCACTATATATTTGGGGGTCTACTGCATACAAATTGGCAATAAAAAGAAAAATAAGACCAAAGCTCCTTATGCTTCCAAAGGCAGTTGTAGTCTTCTACAAAACTGAAAAAGAAAGGTGCTAAGAAATCACAAGAAAAAGCCTAAGAACTACAGAAAGGAGATGGAAATTCCACATTGGAATTCCACATTGATAAAGCCTCCATTTCTCCTTTTTTTCATTTATTCAATATAGTGCCTTCTAAAATTGTGCTCTCCATGATTGATGGGTAGAGAAGGAGTACAGAAAAAGCAGCATAAGTTGACTTACTCAGAGATAAAATATTTTTTATGGATGTTCATTTTGTAGCAAGGAAGGGAGAGCAGAAGGGTAGAAAAAGGCTTTACCACATAAAGAACCCTTAGCAAGGAGCAGGCAGTTATCGGCATGTGCTCCTTCTGGTCCCCTAAGCAAGGTGGAATTCTGCTTTAAGAAGCTGCGATGGACTGGAAAGTCCAAAAGGATCACTGGAAACCCAGGCAGAGGCCAGCAAAACTAACACTTTGCCAAGGAAGCCTTATATAAGCAAGCAGGATGCTTGCTGCTGGGTTTTATTCTATGCCAGATGACAAATTCAAGGTGGTATATTAAATGTGAATTCTTGGGGCCGGGGATTTAGCTTAGTGGCATAAGCGCCTGCCTTGCAAGTGCATGGTCGTGAGTTCAATCCCCAGTACCAATTAAAAAAATAAAATAAAATAAATGTGAATTCTTGGGGGATAAGGGGACGCCCAGTGCTGGGGATCAAACCCAAAGCCTCATGCATACTAGGCAAGTACTCTTTCACTGAGCCTACACCCCCAGCTCTAAAATGGGAATTTAAAGTACAAAGTCACACAGAATGTTTGGCAACATTAGAAATTAAGCTTGGAAAAATATGAAGAGATTTCCAGCACTTGAATCAACTATTTTCACAATAGAAATGAACCTTGGTCAAATGCTATCAAGCATATCTGGGGCTTGTTACAGGTCAAACTGGCATAATGGTCCCAATGATACTTTATACACAGTCCTAACTGTGTATAAAGAGACCGATCAGAGTCAGAATATTTTCCTCACTGTCCTCAGCATAAAGCAAGAATGTACTATGCAAGCATTTTCCCTGACGGAAATTATCTAGAGATATTCACACATCCTAACCATTAATCCTCGAGTAGGTGGATATTGTAAGTATTTGTTCTTTCTTTTGAGGCCAAAAAACGAGGATTAGGAAAACGAAATCATGGCAACAAAGCACAGGCATCCAGACCTTGCCTAATCTTCGTCTTGTTTTACTGGGAAAACCACAGCCCTGAGACAATCATACACCATACCACAGATGCTGCTGCACCGTCACTGGGTTGGAACTCACTGTCAGCAGATCCATGGAGCAAACAGCAGATGTGCAGATATTCCAAAGCCAGATTGTTTGTATCTGTTACACATTTCATGTTCCTGTTCCCTCAAGTCTGTCCTGAACACTGATTTGAAATAACATCCTCTATACTTTAAGGAACATTGCTTCACGTTTCTAAGGGTAATGGCATAGTTTTGTGTTTCCTTAGCAGGGAGAATTACAGGATGAAGTGTAGAAAAACAGTCGCTTGTACAACAAACCAAAAATTGTGTAAATACAAAATCCCAACATTCATTAAAAGATGTATGTTTGCCTTGCACACCTGTAATTCCAGCACTTGAGAGACTGAGGCAGGAGGATCGCAATGAGTTCAAGGTCAGCCTACTTACATAGCAAGACTGTCTCCACAAAAGAAAAATGCATGTTTACTTTAATATTGCCAGTTTTGTAAGGAATAAATATATTCAGACAATTGGCCATAACCTTTTCCTCACAAATCTGTCTTTAGTTTTCCCTATGAATTGGCAGGTGTCATATTTTGCTAGAGACAAACAAGAAGGCCTTGTGAATTGTCCCTTTAGCTTTCTAATTCAGTGTTATACAACACTCCAACACTCTTGCCATATTCCAGACTGGCCTCATATTTGCTGTGTAGCCCAAGTTGGCCTCAAAATTTTCCATTCTTGTGCCTCAGACCCCTAAGTGCAATATGGAATTTTAATAACATAACATTACAGAAGTCACTGTCCTGAGATCAAATTGTTCTTGAAATAATGTCTCTTTCATTCATCTCCTTTTATTTATTTTTTTGTTTCCTTTTCCTCTGATCTGAGCATGTAATCTCCTCAGCCTGTAGCCTCATTCCTCCCCCTAACAGCCTAGTGGCTATCTACAGGGAAACTCTGCCCCTGGGAAACAGTTGGCAATGTCTGGAGACATTCTTTGTTCTTGCAACTAAAGAATGCTACTGATGTCGAATGGGTTAGGAGCCAGGGATCTTGCTAAGCATTCTACAGTGCACAACACACTCCCACATACACAATGCAAAATTACCTAATCCCAAAGGTCAGTGGTTCTAAAGTTGAGAAATGCTTCAATAACTTAACCAAACGCTTTCAGTTAAAAGAACAAGAATCCAGGATTTAGCTCTGTAGCATAAGTACCTGCCTGGCAAGCGTGAGGTTGTGAGTTCAATCCCTGGTACTGAAAAAAAAAAGCCTTTTAAAATATTCTCAATGACACTTAAATCAAGTAATAAATACCTATCATCTGAACTTTACATTAAAAAATTTCCCAATCTACTTCTAAGCTATTTTCTAATTTAACTAGTAAAATCTGTGACTTGCAGTCATGTACTGGAGCTGTAAAGATACCAAGAGTACCATCCTGAAGCTCTCCCCTGCTGTGGGGGACAGAGGCAACTGACAGTGGCTGGCCCCTAATAGATATCAACTATGACTATTAATAGCCATGATTTAGATTGAATTTGTCAAGCATAAATTTCATTCCAAGATGCCTGTAAAGTGTTCCTTTTAGGTTTGCTGCTTTGTTTTTCATTTTAAAATATTAACATGTAAAAATAGTAACCTGTTGGAGCTGCTGACGCTGAATGCACATGCAGAGCTGCAGCATGGCTGGAGCTGGACTGAGAACTAAGAGATGCCTCAAAGGGCAAGATAGGCTACAGCTGAGGACGCCTGGCTCCAAAACCAGTTAATAAGATAGAAATTGTAGCTGCAGACGTTTCGCTCCTGTAGTGAAAGTCACCTGGAGACTTTCTCCTAGGCTAGTTCTCCTAAATTAGCATAGTCTGTTACTCGGAGGGGTCCTTCAGCCCCTCCCAAGATCCTGCTCAGGTTTATTGCATTTTTCACTCTAACTCCTTCTTTGTTTGAGTACTAAATAAATACTGGCCACCCAGAGTCACAAACTCTGCAGGGAGTTTTGACCCTCCTGGAGCCCTAAAATCATACCACTTGTCTCATTTATTTAAGCCTTCACCATACACTTGTTTGGGCAATTGGGGGTCTAGGCTAGGACCCAATAGTAACCTACTATTTTGATATAAAGATTGCAGTGAAAACTTGCTTCTGAGCAGTAGAAAAGATGACTTTATAAGTCAGGCTGAAATATCCTATGTGTTCAAGAAATAAGAGTTCTGTGGATAAAAGCTCTGTGTAATGAAGAATATCTGAAGAATGAATACTGTAATTTGCTGTGGGCTATGTGAGAGAGAAGGTAATTCATTTTACCTTCACCTTCCCAGGTAAGATGTAAAGAATTTCACGATAGCTTATGCCCAGAGAAGTCTTCACATTCTGTCTTGGATATTCCCTTCTAGTAGGGTTGCTGAAGATCGACACATATTTCAATCTATGTTCACAATCAAACCTTTCTTCATATTTCAGCATGATAGCCATGCATCAAGCCAATCACAATTGTCCTAAAAGCTATTATAGAGCCATGGTTATATACCAGCTCTGATGCCAAACTGAGTTAGAATCCTGGTCCTGCCATTTACTGACTACGACTTCTCTGACTCATTTCATTTAAGTGAAGCTAATGATAAGACCTATCATGAAGTTGTGATAGGTTTTAAGCACATAATACATGTCAAACACTTAAACTGGGCTGGCATGTATTCACATTCAACAAATTATACGTGGCTAATATCCATTTTTTGTCATCTTTTTTTTTCCAAAATGAAATTTTTTCCTGTCTATTTGTTATACATAATAATTGTAACAAATCAATAACAAATAGGCATAGATAAAGTAAAACTCCCCTCTACACTACTGTTCAGAGCTCAGTGTAGATCCTTCCAACCTTTCTACACTCATGCTAATCTTTTCACATGCTTGCACACATATATACATGAGCTAATCTTTTTTTTGAGGTTTCTAGACTGTTTCTTCTTCAAAATTATGAACATATTCATCTTAATTTCTGACATCTCTTTTATCAACATGAGCTTTATTTTTGTATGTACTATGGAATAAGAATGTAATTATTAGCTGAGCACATACCTATAGTCTAAGCTGCTACAAGAAATTGAGGCAGGCTAGACCTGGTGGCACACACCTTTAATCCCAGCACTCAGGAGGCCAAAGTGGAAGGATCGCTATGAGTTGGAGGCCGGCCTGGGATACAGAGTGAGTTCAAGACCAGCCTGAACTGCATAGGAAAATCCTGCCCCACAAAAGAGAGAGAGAGTTTGGGGCAAGCCTGGGAGCAATAAAACACCCTCAATCCTTTAAGAAAAAAATTGAAAAAGAAGATAATTCTGTCCTTACATGGCACTCCAGTTGTCTTAAACCAGTTATTAAATAATTCCTTCCTTCATTGTTTTGAAATGGAAATTTTATCATATACTAAGTTACTGTATATAAAAATGTCCATCTCTATTCTCTTGTTAATCTGTCTACCAATCTTTCCATCTGGGTAGTGCCCCTGGCTCAGTATCACACTGTTTTAATTGTAGTGCCTTTAGAATACATTTTGACATTTAATTATAGTAGTTTCTTATCACTGCTTAGCAAAATGGTAGTTCTTTCTAATTTTCTGGATAAAGTGATTCACAGAAGCCACAGATATAAGAAAATCCAATAAGAGAGCTATGAAAAAAAAAAAAGGCTGGGGATTTAGCTCAGCAGCATAAGCACTTGCTTTGCAAGTGAAAGGTTGTGAGTTCAATCCCCAATACAAAAAAAAAAAAAAAGCCATGAAGAGTCAACTACTCAGAATTAAGCAAAATGGCCCTGGTCAACAAAAATAGGGTTTTATTCACACCAAAAGTCTTTTAAACTATTAAGCTCTCAAATAGTTATTTGGTGTTTCCCAATGCTGTATGATAAATATCTCTTGTTGCCTTACCAATGATTTGAATCCTGGGCAGACACAAGTCCATCTAATCTTCTCCAGGAATGATAGAAAAAAAGAAGGTAAATTAATTGTAGGGGAGCAAGTTTAGGGGCTAGATATACTCTGGAATTTTCTTCACTATGAAGAGGATATACACAAAATGTGCTTTCTTTTTATTGTAATTTCTTAAGAAAGGCTTAGCTCACTGATGCTATAAAAGAAATATGAGCTTAGCTCTTTTCCAGGAAATGAATGAAAGCCTGAAAATTCTCCAATAACTAAGTCACTCTGAGAGTATGTTTTTTCTATTCTTCTAAATCACATTGTTACCTATTTACGGGACAACTTAATTACATATACTAAATGCTAATTGACAATAAAATGTGATGAATGCTAGCTTAAATAAATAAACTTTTCTATACAAGTTTGAGAAAACATATTTACTTTTAAAATGCTGCAAACAGCACATCTTTGAGTACATTTAACCCACTGAGCAAAGTTTTCATTAAATAGAAAATAATAAGCATACATTCCAATGAACCATATCTTCATGATAAAACAAGAAAATGGTAGCTCAAATTCAAAACTAAAAGTGTAAGAAATACAAATAAAACTAAAAAGGACATCACCGCTGGCCATGAAGCAGTCACTGGTACTGTACTTGCTCTGCTGCAATAAACAGGACACTAGAGAAGACATATAAACAACTGTTCCCTAATATTGAACAGACAAAGCAGAACTGTAAACAAACAAACAAGCGACAAACAAGAAACTGTCCAGCTTTCTCTGCAGCATGTGGCAGGCACTGATGTGGGGAAGGGGGCTGAACGTGGCTGGCTTGCTGAATTGAAGGGGCAAAGATGGCAGTGATGGAAGCTGAGGTCGCTGGGCTTTGCAGCTCAGGGTGCCAGACATGCGTAAGCTGAACAGAGCAGGAGTTAGAAATCTTCAGGTTCCTTCTTGCCCAGAAAAAAAAAAAGATAAACGTAAAGGGATGAAAAAGATACATAAACATGAAACATAAGAAAGTTGGTTTGACTGTTTAGTTGGAGCAAAGTAGATGTTAGGATGGAACTATTACCAGAGAGATAACGAAGGATGTTTTACCGTAACAAAATATCGAGCAGCTAAGAAGAAATAATGACCCTAGAAGTGAACATAGCCTTTGCAGAGCTTCAAAAATGACTGGACAAAGCTGGAATGTAGCTCAGTGGTAGAGCTACCCAGAAGGCACAAGCTTTATTCCATCCCCAGTGCCCGAAACAAAAACTAACCCACCAAACAAAAAAATCCCGGACAAAACAGGAGAAAAAGAAAAATCCACATTAGAGTTGGGTATCTTACCACATTACTCTCCGAAAGAGATAGAAACATTAGAAAGTGAATAAGAAAATGTGAACACCACTATCAACTGGTTGGATAGAACTAACTTTTAAAGAATGCTCCACTCGGCAATGGCAGACCATTCAGGGTTTTCCCACAACTAGGACGGTCATCATATGCTGACTCATGAAACTAGGATCATTACATTCAACAGAACTGAGGGCTTATCTGACAAAATGCTACTGTCACCAGGAAGCTAGGTGAGGAACTGGCCTTCTAGAAACCTCTCGAATCTTCTGTGTTTTGTGTCCTTCATGAAAGACATAAAGGCAGCCATGCAGTGGATAGAGAGACAGTTACACCTTCAGGTGAGGAGGTGACAGTGTCAGGAAAACATCTGCCTCCCATAGAAGTCTGGAACTCCTTTTATGCACACAAGAATTACTCTTGGGATCTTGGGAACTGGGGTAATTATGGAACTTACTGGTGTTATACTTAGAAGTGACTTTGGGATTGCAAAATGTTTTTTGTCCTTTTCAGATGATTAGTTTTCCCTTTGGGACATTAATCATGTAAGAAACTTATGGAACATAAGTTCTTTATTTTAACCAGGTCCCAGTTCAAGGCAGGGAAGGTCTTTAAAGAACATTTCTTTTCCTGATATCATTGGGCTAATAGCTATTGCAGCCAGGAATGCTGTATGCTTTTTTCTTGACATAGAGGCCTTGTGTCTTTGGGTCTGATACTATGGGATTTTCAATATATTGTACATTGAGGTCTTTGTTTCTTTACTTAAAAATAACTGTCAAAGCATGTTATTTTGGACTTCCTTCTGTCCCTCAGGCCTGCTAATGTCTAACTACCTGCCTAACACTACTAGTAAGAAATCAATAACCGAAGAATTACTGGTAAGAATGTAAAATGTTACAATCATTTTGAAAAGTGTTCAAATTCTTTAAATAAAGTAAATATATAGCTAATTCTACTTTGTGTGTGTATGTGGGGGTACTGGCACTGAACCCAGTGATGTTCTACCACTGAGCTATATCTCCCAACCTTTTTGTTTTTTCACTTTGAGGCAAAATCATGCTAAGTTTCCCAGGCTAGCCTCAAACTTGCAATCCTCCTGCCTCAGGTTCCCAGGTAGCTAGTGTGTGTGCCAATATGCCCAGATAACAGTTCTATTTCTTTAGTATTTACCTAGGAAAAATAAAAACATATGTCCCTACAAAACTTACATATAAATGTTATTATCAACTTTCTGCATTTTTCAAAATCTGAAAAAACCATCACAAATATTCATCAATAGACAGCTGGATAAGCAAATTGCAATATAACAAAAAAAAGGTAGTCTTCAACAATAAAAAAGAAAAAAAAACTGCTCATACATACAACAACATTGATAAATTTCCAAATGTGGTAAGTGAAAAAGAAGACATTAATACTGGTATGATTCCACCTATAGAAAAGTCTAGAAAATGTATAACTAATTGATAGTGACATAGAGTAAATTATTTGTTCTCTGGTGCTAAGATTTGGGGCTGAGATTATTGTAAAGTGACATGAGATTAAGTTCGTGGAATTGCAGAATTGTTCTGTATCTTGAATATGATATGATTATATTTGCAAAAATCATTGACAAGTGTATCTGAAATGGGTGTGCTTACCTATGCTAAAACACCTAAATGAATGTTATTAAAATAAACTACTCGTGGCCACAGTGGTGTGTGCCTGTAGTCCCAGCTCTTGCAAGGTTGAAGTGGGAGGATCTATTGAGCCCACGGAACATATCAAGCCTGGAAAACCTTGCTCAAAACAAAATAAAACATGATAAAATAAAAGTAAGTAAAAAGCTGAGAGTATAGCTCAGTAACAGAAATCTTGCCTAGCATGTCTGAGGCCCTGGATTTGGTTTCTCCATATCACAAAAGAGAAAAAAATAACACACCACTCATAATTGTATACCAATGGTCATCACTGTTAATATTTTGTATATTTATATTAGATACTTTTATTTTATGTTGTATAATTTAAAGCATTTCCTTTGCAGAATAAAAAAAAAAACCAATGCTGAAGTGATGGCGTGAGAATGTCTGTGAAGCTATTTCCAGTGACACAACCATAGCTCATGAAAAGTATTTAATAAACAATCAGTGAAAGTCTCTGGGCAATGTCTACGGAAATACAGTAAATGAAGAAACATCTATCCAGTAAAATCTACTTAAATCTCTCTAAAAATAGTGTCACCCTTGTTCTCCCCATCCCATCAGTTCCAAGTAATGGAAGTGGTATCGGCATTCATGGCCAGGATCTTGGGCTTCCTCGTCCCCCATCTACAATCAAGAGAGGTGACATTTCAACAAGAGCAGTCAGCCACTAGGCTTTGGGATCCCCAGGAGGCTAAATACTCTCCTGCAGGGGAGTGCAGGGCTGCTCCCTACTCAAAGGCTAAAGCTCTACTACACTAAGGAACCAAGAATATATCTCAGTTTCCTTTAAGGTACAGGTTTTACATAGAGGGAGACAAACCAAGAAGATTTCATCTGTGTAATGCCCGGAGCAGTGACTATAACAAATTGCTCAGGCCAAGGGAATCCCTGAGAACAAAGAACTCAGAAACGGTCCCCAGAGAATCAGCTTTATGTGAAACACAGTTTCACAGTTCCAGAGAATGGAGGAGAAAGAACAAAGAGGAGCCACAACAAAATCACAGTAGGTCAAAACAAAATCTAAGCACTGACCTCAAAACTGCCTCTGCCCAAATTTAGATCTGACTATGAATCTATCCCAGAGCATCACGTGAAATGATGGAAAAATCAGCTGGAAATCAAGGAAGCCTAAGAAGCATGTGTGACACCAAATAAGGCAGGAAGCTTACCCAACCTGTAAGGGAGGAGGCAGACAGAGTGCGCTCCTGAGTTAGGCTGACTCCCCACATGTATGCACCTCCTAGGGAGGGGCCTGGAAGGCTCTGGAGGGGTGAACTTGATAAAAAGACTTCAGTCAAGGCTGTAGCTACAGTTACAACCATATGACAACAAAAGTGAGTTCTGAAGAGGAAGAATCACTGTCTAGAGTTGTTACAGTATTTGATCAAAAATGTACAATTTTCAACCAAAAACTATGAAGTATACAAATGCTTAAGAAAATGTGACCAAAACACAGGGGTTAGAGTCAGTTATACTATGAATCATAACATTATGAGGAAGAGCTTATTGATACCATGAGTAACTATGTGCCAACCAATTGGTAAAGATAAAATAAATAAGTGACTAAAAAAACACAAACTATTGAATCTAACTCAAAATCAAATGGAAAATTTAAGTAAATTTATAAAACTGAAGAAATTATATTAATAATGAGAAACCCACCATGTTGAAAATTCTAGATCCAAATAGTTTCCTTGGTGAATTCTACCAAATATTTAAATAAGATACAATACCAATTCTTCATTAACTTTTCCACAAAATAAAAGAGAATGAAACACTTCCCAAATCATCCTGCCATACTGATATTCTCTTGATACTAAAACAAGACAAAGAGATCATTGGAAAACTGCAGACCGATATCTTTTATAAATATATAGACCAACATCTCAAAAATGCTAGCAGATTGAAACCAAATAAAGAAGCATATAAAAAGAATAATGCACCATTACCTAGTGGGACTTAGAAATGCAAAGGTAGTTTAACACCTGGAAATCGTTAGTGCAATACATTCCATCAATAGAACAAAAAACACATGATCATCTCAACAAATGCAGAAAAAAACAGGTAGTAAAATGTAACAATATTTCATGATAGAGGCATTCGACAAAGTGGTAAAGGAATTTCTTTAACTGGGTAAGTGATATCTTTGAAAAATCCATAGTTTACATGGGCACTTAACTCTAAGACCTTTCACTCTAATATCAGAAATCAGAGAGATCCCTGCTTTTATCATTTGTACTCAATATTATACTGGAGGTTCTAGCCAAGACAAGTGGAAGAAGACATACTGGAAAAGAAGTAAAATTATATATTAGTATATGAAATGATTTGCATGGAGAAAATCCTTAGGTCCTCTACATAAAAATTAACTTGAGATGAATCTTAGACCTAAAGGTAAAAGCTAAACTAGTACAGATTCTAAAAGAAAACACAGAATGTTTGTGATCCTGAAATAAGCAAGATTTTTCTAAGACATAAGAAATTCTAAATGATCAATACAAATTGATAAATAAGAAAACAACTGATCATCAAAGACTCTATCAAGAAAATGAAATTGCAAGCCATAGAATGACAAATTACTCATATCAAGAATATATAATATTTACAAACCAATAATTGATGACCCTAGTTAAAATATATAGTGAAATGTATCTAGACATTTTACAAGGGAAGATATATAACTGGCCAATAAAGATACTTGACATCATTAGTCATCAGGGAAATGCAAGATAAAACCACACTGAATTACATTTTACATCCAGAGCAATCACAGTTGTTCCTTACTATTTACAGAGGATTAGTTCCCAGTTAGTAATTCTACTGTTATGGCTTATGTCCAGATATCCCTCCAAAGACACATGGGGTCATAAGTGGGGCTTTTCAGAGGTGGCTGGATCTAGAGTGTGTAATGCTGGGATTAAGGATGTACGATCATCCCAGATCCACAAAATTATTACATTGATTGGCTTAGAATAGTTCTGGGTGTGAATAAAGGGAAGGCCAACACTGGGTGTGTGCGTTACCAACACTAAGTGTGTGTAGCCTGGATAGAATGTAAGGATAGGAAGAGAGCTGCTATAGACACTTGCTGCTTCTCTACTTCACTGCTTGCTGCCTTTCTGCCTTCTGCCTCCCATGAACTATTTCTCCTCTGCCATGCCACCCTGCCTTGGAGCTAGCCACCTATGAACTGAAAACCCTGCAAATTGTGAGCTCCAGTAAACCTTTCCTCCTTTAACTTTGGGTGTCAGGTGTTTTGTCTCAGCAATAATAAAAGTAACTAAGGCATCTACTCCTAGTGGCCTGAGAGAAATGAAATGTGTCTAAAGAAGTTTGCATAAAACTATAATAATTGCTTTATTAATAAAGCAAAAATTGGAACCACTTCATCAAGTGCTTATCAACAGAAGTATAAACACATCATAATACATTGTATTCATGAGATGTAATACTACACAACACTAAATACTGGCAAAACGTAAGTGAATCTCAGAAGCACATGAAATAAAAACCAGCACACAAAATAGTACATGCTGTGTAATACCTTCCTCATTAAACTCAAGAGTAAGTACAATTAATATGTGGTGATAGAAATCAGACAGTAATTGTGCAGGGGAACGGCACTTGGGGAACTTTCTGGAGTGATGAAAATATTCATTATTGTGAATTGAGAGAAATACTACATGGATATATCCATGAATCAAAACTCACTGGACTCGGGATGTAGCTTAGTAGTACAGTGCTTGCTTAGCATGCATAACGTCCTAGGTTTCATCCCAGCTGCACAAAATTAAGCAAATATCACTGACAACAACAAAAGCACTGCGCATTTAGGGTCAGTGCAATTTTAATTTTTTTTTTATTTTAAAGAAAATAAAAACAAGGAAAATAAAACAGAATAAAGCCAATCAAAACAAACCAGTATAAGTGACACAGGACTTCAAAACAATACAAAATCAACAATAGTTACCATAATGCCTCTTGCTGTCATCAAGATAGCTGCAGAAAACTTCAGACATAGTGAAAATCAAACAGCAGAATAGAATAGAACCAACAAAAAAGAATGAGTGCGGTAAAGGACTTGAAAACAAGACAATAATAAATCAAAAATGGCTACCATACTGTATCTTGCTATCTTTGAAATAGCCTCTCTTGCCATCAGATATAATAACATCAAACAAAACAGAACAGAACAAACCCCCACCCAACAAAACAATGAAAATGATACAGGACTTCAAAACAAGACAATAGGGAATTAACGATGGCTACCATACTCAGAAGGAGATCCTTGCCCCTCCTAGATGCCACACTGTGTATTTCTGTCCTCTGAATAGATAATCAGACCGCTGGTCCTACACCTGCAAGATCAGTGAAACACCAAAATGCCACAAGAGTCAAATCACATTTCACCTCAATAGCTATCATGGCAGCCTCTGCTCCTCCAGGCTTACGGGGGGGGGGGGGGACTCTTCTTGTTTGCCAGCCTGCATGCCAGAAAGGGCTGGGGTCTGGCTGTTACCCTGTGGGTGGCCCATGCATGATGCAGGTTCGGAGGGAGGGCTTGCTCCTCAGTGAGGCCTTATTCTCTCTCCTCACAGTCTACAAATGGTTCTGACTCACAGGGAGCGCCTTGAGTCCGGCTGTCCCCAGTCTGCTGGCTGCTAGTGCATAGCACTGGTTTGCAGGGAGGGCTTTGCAATTTTTAAAATCTAAAAATTAATAATCTTACTTTTTGAGCAGTTTCTGTTTCGCAGAAGTGTTGATTAGGAAATAGTTCTGTATTTCCCCTGTCCCCTCAATGCACAGCCTTCATCTCCATCAACATCCCACACCACAGTGGTATATTTGTTATAACCCAAAGCATTATCATTTCCCAAAGTCTATAGTTTACATTAAGCTTTACTCTTTAAATAAATTCTTAATGACATGTACCCACTATTGTAACAACATATAGAATAATTCACTGCCCTCTGCTCTGCTCCCTCCCTCCCTGGCAACAACTGTTTAATTGCCAAGCATGTAGGAATTTTCCAACAATTTTTCTGTTATTGATTTCTGGTTTAATTCCACTGTGGTATGAGAGCAAATATTGTGAAATTTTTATTTTAAATTTGTTAAGGTATGTTTTATGGCACAGAACGCTGTTTTCCTTGGCAAATATTCCGTGTGAATGTGAGTAAAATGTGTAACATGCAGTTGTTGAATAAAGTAGATATCAACTATCTCTAGTTGATTGATGGTACTGTTAAGTTCAACAATATCCTTATTTATTTTCTGTCCACTAGATCTACCCATTTCTGATAGAGTAATGTTAAAGTCTCCAACTCTAACAGAGAATTCATCTATTGCTCTTTGCAGTTGCTGTCAGTTTTTATCTCACATATTTGATATGCTATTAGGCATGCACATACTGCTGCAGGCAGCTGAGTTCGTCAAAAATATTATAGGCAGTGAGATAGGGCTAGGTCCTCAATGGAGCCAGTGCAAACACCTGGCAACTGCAGGGAGACAGACACCTCCTGTTGTGGGCCAGGCCTCAAGACAAAGGATCAAACAAATGCATCTACATCCTGGGGACTGATATTCTAATTAGTTCCCTCTCACCCTGGAGCCACTATCCCATCCTTCTAGGGGAAAGGTACAGCTCCAAGAATGCCGGCTTGCTACGTGATTTGCTTCCCCATTTGTCCCTAATGTAATCAGTTTTACCTGAACTATTGATCTTATTGGATAAGTATAGTTATGTCCCACCTTATGCCCATCTGCTTGTTGAGTTCCCAGTGTTCCCCCACCTTGAACCCATGGTTTTACTCTATAAAAGTCCCTGGAAAAGACAGAGTTCTTGGCAACCTGCTCGGGACCCCTTCTGTCTCTCTCAGACAGAAGCTTTCCTTCTCTCAATAAATATATTCTACTCTTCACCTCCGTTGTTCCTAAAATGCATTCTTCGATTTTATAGAACATGAACTCATATTGGACATAGTAGGTTGGGAGTTTCATTCCCCTATATCAATACTAAGGATCAGTGTGTGTTCTTGAAGTACTGATTCCTTTCTCATTGTGTAAAGTCACTCTTCATCTTTATTGCTTTCCTTGCTCTGAAATGTACTCTGCCTGAAATCAATATAATTACTACAGCTTCCTTTCAATTAGATTGAGCAAGGAATCATCTTCTCTACCTCTTAATTTTTTTATTTTAAAGAGAAAAAAGAAATAACAGAAAAATCAAGAAGCAAGCAAATCAAAACAGCAACAACAACAACAACAAAGAACATCAATAGCTATATGTTTTCAAAACAATATGATAGTAATTCAACAATGATTGTTACATTGCATCTTGTTATCTTCAAAATAGTTGCTCAAGTTGCCAGATACAGGCATAAAACAAAACAGTGAAACGTAGCAAAACATTGAATTTCAAAAACAAGACAAAAGGAAATCCCCCACAGTTGCTATAATCCAAATAGATGCTCAGACTACCAGCTTTAGGTCTGCAAAGTCAATCAAACAATACAAGCATCAAGTTATTTTTTTTGTACTTCAGTTGCTATCATCTCAGCCTGACTTCCTCCAAATCAGCCCACTGCTTATGGTATGGGGGGAGGGTTGCCCTTCTTGTCTCCCAGCCTGCACATCAGCTGGCTCACAGGAAGGTGTGGTTTGGCCTCTTGATTCTCTTCCCATTCCCCTTGTCAGCTGCATCTTTTTATTTTTAAGTGGTATTTGTCTTTGTAAATAAAGTGAATTTCTCATTAATAACATATAGTTGACTCTTGTTTTGATACATCAATCTCATGTTGTAATTTGTATATTTAGATCATTGATATTTAAAGTATTCTTGATATAGCTCAATTAATGCTATTATATTTGCTATTTTTAATTGTTGCCCTTATTTTTTGTTCATATTTTTACCTTCTACAGTTTTTTGTAGTTTAAACTAAGCATTTTATATAACTCCATTTGCTCTCTTTTCTCAGCATTAATTTTACTTCTTTTTACTTTTTTAAAATTAAAGTCATTGCCTTAGAGATAGCTATACATGCTTAAAACAAGTTCAAATCCATTTTCAAATAACACTATGCCACTTAAGTGGTGCCAAGTACCTTGTCAAAACAAAATATTTTAATTGTGTCCTTCCCTACCTCATATTGTTATCGTCATTCATTTCATTTATACCTATGAACCTGTACACACAGATCATCATACATAAGTGGATACATTTTTACTATTATTATATTAAACTATTATGTGTTAGATCAATTAAGAATAAGTTTTTATTTTACCTTCATTTATTCATTCTTTGATGTTTCTTCTTTCTTTACGTAGACCTGAGTTTCTAATATGATTTTCCTTATTGTATATTTCATTCAACTCTCTTTTTTTCTTGCCTGATTTATAAGGAGAAATTGGATGAATTTTTATCTTTATTTCCTCATATGCAATGTGGGTCTCTTTCCGCTTTAGCTTGGGAGTTTTTTCTTTAGTCTTTTTCATGTTATGATATGCCAATAGTGCAATTGCTTCAATGTTTATTCTACTTAGTGTTCTCTGAACTTTCTGCATATGTGTTTTGGCATCTGAAATTGATTTGGGGAAAATTGTCAATAATTATTGGTTCAAATACTACTCCTGTTTCTTTCTTCTGCTGGTATTCAAATAGGTTAATCTTGCAAGAGTGTTTTCAAAGCTTGTGAATCCAATATATGTAATCACAGAAAGAATCAATGTGGTCTTGCAAAAGTATGGCATCCCTCATTTTTAGAACTCACAAGTAAGCAGAAAATGATATTTACTGTGCTAATCCTGTGGGGTAATACACATATTTCCTTTCTGTATGTTCAATTAAATAGTCCATTTCTACGTTGCAACCTTCTAGATTGAGTGACTCAGATGTAAAAGGAAGTCCATTAAAGATCACAGATCTCATGAATAAACCCAGACGGGAACATATCGACCACTGTTGATCAACTTTTAAAGTCCTCTTGCTTTTCTAGCTGTGTTAATGCATCACATTCTTCAACTTTGTAAATCAGTTCCTTTTTACGCTGCTCAGCTACTCCTGACATTGCTCAGGTAACTTAAATATAGCACCCATGCCTGAACCAGTCACTTTTCACTGGTTTCTCTAGTCTAGAGACTAGAGACTAGAGACTAGAGACTAAAATGCTTGGCATCATTCTCTACCACAAGCAAGCCTGCATCTTCAAAGGAAGCTTTTCCATTGCCCCCTGACAAACCCAGGCCAAATCTCCTTTCAGTCTTCCACTATCACAGAGACGTGCGGCCTCTATCCCGCAGAATGGAGTACTCTCTGGTAGCCTCACCATGGAAGCTGCACGCTGTCTGTTTAGGTGTATTACCCCACACCCTTTCTATGTGCTAATTATAGTAATAGCCAATTCACAGGTGTTTGAGTATGTACGCAGTCAGGAAGATTGGGAGTGGGGGAGAATTGGAGAAGGAAGAACGGGAAAAGGAAGGAAGGAAGGGCTTTCCAACAACTGAGACAAAAGTTCTAGGCTACAGTGAGAGCAACTCTGTTGTTCGGCGGGCTGTCCTACAGGTCACTACACCCAGTGTGTCCTCTTTCAAACAATGCCTTAAAAACTAAATTTCATTCGAATCCAACTAACAAGGAGGCTGGGGATGTAGCTCAGACAGAGTGCAGCACCTGCCTGTCAAGCATGAAGCTGCACTTCATTGCCAGTACCAAACTTAAAAAAAAATTGAACTAATGAGTACTTCCCTTTTTCCCTGAGAAACATAGCCTGATTACATGAAGAGAGAAAAATAGGAAGTAGGGAGAAGTTCAAATACTTCCCCAAATTACAAAGTCCACTGTTTAAAAATATTTCAATAGACATGATGATTTATTTGTTCATTTATACTACTAATTTATCTTAGTTTGTTGAAAGAAAGTTTGTGCTATGCTTTCCAAGCTATACAAGTACAAAATAAAATTCCTAATAAGTCCTGTCCTGATTTCAGCAATGCCCTATACTCTCGTCACTTGTCGGGACTATCTGGGTTTGTGTTCCATTGTGTTCTGTACAAGTGTCATCTATAGGGGGGAAAAAAGGGCAAAGAATGTTGTGCTTGCATGTGTATGACAGAGAGAGAGAGAGAGAGAGAGAGAGAGAGAGAGAGAGGAAGAGAGAGTTAGTTTTGAATCAACCTAATATATAAAATTCCTCCACAAAGTAAGCAGGATAATCTTGCTAAAACTCTCATTTAAATTAGAAACACATGTGCATTCTGTTTGGTCATCTTTTTTTCTCCAAAGCAACACAAGGGTGGCTTATGTGATTCTTGAAAACAATTATACTTGTAGACTATGAAGAGTGAGGCTGGCTTCAGTAGTGTGAACCAGACCTTCTCTTGGTGGCCTGCAAGGGTGTCTCTGACAGTGTGTGGTGAGGTGAGCCTGCCAATGACACTGCTGACTTTTGGATTTGCCCTACTCTTGGTTAACACACTAGGGCCATTTTGTCCTCTTGACTTTCAGAAGCTGTATGTTTCAGAGCAGCATATCCTGAAAAGTCCCATTTTTTCCCTAACCCTACGGAAAATTAGCTAAACTAAAGCAAAAAATGTGCTTTAATTGTGTCCAGGTTAGTAACATAATGCATGTAGACAGCCTCAATTCTCCTTTAGCCTAATCTGGCAGCAGCACCTCGAGTCCTTTGGCCCTGCTCTTTCCGTGCTTTATTTCAGTTATTCACAAGTCTGGTTGCATGAAGTCAAGAGCCAGCACATATGGGAGTTACTACAGGCAAAATGCCGCCGAGGAAATTGTTGTTTGTGCATGAAAATGCAAAGCTAAGTTTAACAAGTGGCAACAGAAATGACCAAGAGTCCAACCCAAATTACTGCAGAAATCCTAATCTCCACCCTGATGATACTATTTTATCCATAACTAAATGTATGGTTATTATTTTCAATTTTAAAGCTTTAATGTCTAATTTTCTCCTTGATTCATCTAATTTTCCCTCTAATAAAGAAGTAAGCAAGTTGATACATAATAATTATAAACATTTATGGGTCTAATGACAGGCCATGAAAATATATGAAGCAGAAAACTGGCAGAACGCAAACAGAAATAGTTCTAGAATATTCAAAACTACATAAAATCTAACAACTAACACTCTCTTAATCAATGGATCAGAGAGTAAATCACAAGGGAATTTTGAATATATTTCAAATAAATAAAAGTGGAAAGACAATATACTCATATTTATGGGATGCAGAGAAAACAGTGTTAATCAAAGAAATTTATAGTTATAAACACACTGAAAGCAAAGAAATGCCTTCAACCAACAACCTGTTCTTACCACCATGTAACTAAAAAAAGTACAAACTAAATCCAAAGCTAGGAGAATAAAGAAAATAATAAAGATTACAGCCCAGATCAACCAAATACAGAACAGAAAAACAACAACAGAGTAAATCAGTAAAACTAAAAGTTGATTTTTCATAAAGAGCAACAAAATGGACATTTAGCTGTATAAAAATAAAAAAGACTCAACATACTAAAATCAGAAATGAGAAGGAAGTTGTGCATGATGGTCCGTGCCTGTAATCCCAGCACTTGAGAGGCTGAGGCAGGAAGATTTCCCTGAGTTCAAGGCCAGTCTGGGTTACATAGCAAGTTCAAGGCCTGCCTAAACTACATGGTAAGAGACTGTCTCTAGAGAAAGAGAGAGAGAAAGAGGGGAGGAGAGAGACACAGAAACAGAGAGACACAGAGAGACAGAGAAGAAAAATAGTTTTGCCAATTCTATAGCTATAAGAAAGAGTATGACGATTATTAACATTTGTATGTGAAAGTATTGGATCATCTTGATGAAATGAACAAATTCTTAGAAACACACAAAACCTAACAAGATTAAATAGGAGGCTTATCTGAATGGATCTTGTCTTAAACACACAAGCTTAAATATTACATAGTTTCCTTGTACGAGAAACCTGAAATATAAATAAATCAAAGAGCAAAATAAAAATCAGATAATAGGGAACAGGGAAATAGATCCTTTGCAAAAGGGAAGGGAGTCCAAGAGATAGAGGGAGACAGGAGGAAGGGAATGGAAAAATATGTTATGTACATGTGGCAGCTTGTCAAAATGAATGTAATCATTATATCCTACAAATATGTACCAATAAATATAAAAATTAAAAACCTCACAAAAACAGTTCTTGTTTAGTCACATTCTCAACACTGAACACATAATACCCAACCCCTGTGGCTTAAGGAAGCGAAGTTTCAGAGGTCTCATTCCATGTGTGGTTACAGGCTCCAAGGGAAAAATGACAGGAGCCTGGCAGAGGAAAGCCACTGATATCAAGGTGGCCGAGAAGCAAAATGAGAAGAGAGAAGCTGGGGAGGCAGATATAACCTCCCAGGTCAGCCCCAATAACCTGCTGCTTTGGGCCAGCCCCACCTCCCATCAGCAAGTCAAGCACACCACCCCCATGATTTAATTATGTTCCAAACACATGAGGTTTCTAGTGCCACTTTAGGTCTAAATTATAATAGATCTATTTTTAGTAAAGTGATTGAGTCAATGATGACAAACCAAAAGCCACAGACCTGATGGCTATACTGCTGAATTCCATCAACTATTCAAAGAACTATTAATACCAATCCTCAAACTTTTTCAGAAAGTTGAAGGGAAAGGAGTACTTTCTAACTTATTTGATGTGGCCAGAATTACCCTAATATCAAAACCAAAGATGTTATAAGAAAATAAAACTACAGACCAACATCTTTTATGAGCACGATGCAAAATTCCTCAATAGTATACTAGTAAACAAATCAGAAGCACATTAAAAGGACCATACACCATGACCAAGTGGGATTTATTCCTGAAATTTTTTTTTTTTTTTGGTACCGGGGATCAAACTCACGACCTCGCGCTTGCAAGGCGAGCACTTAAGCCACTGAGCTAAATCCCCGGCCCTATTCCTGAAATACAAGCATAGTTCACCATGAAAAAACCATAAGTGATGATTTGTATTCATCTGGGAGACAAAAGAAAGGGAAGATCAATGGGCTGCCAGGTTGGAGGTGGCTCTTAACCTGTCCCCGAGTGTCTTCTAATTCCTCTCTCCTTAAATTGAATAATAAAGCTAAAGAAGTGTGGTAAAATAAAAAAGCTACAGTAATCAAAATAGTGTGGGAGGAAGGTATGGATATGTAAACCAACAGAATAGAACAAAGAGCGTAGAAGTAATTGACAGTAGTCCTGAGACCATTTCATTGAGGGAAAGAACAGTCTTTTCAACTAATGTTGAGAAAAGTGTATATGCATATACATATGGGAAACAATGAAGTGGAGCCTTTCTAAACACTATAGAAAGAATTAACCCAAAATGTATGAAAACCTTAATCAAAGACCTAAAACTAAAAATCTCTTACAAGTAAATAGTTTAAAAGTTTATGACATTGAATTTAGCAATGGTTTCTAGGATAAGATATGAAAGACATAGATGACAAAAGATCAAATAGCTAATTCTGATTTAGTGAAAAAGTTTGAAAATTGCAACCAAAAGTACTATCAACTGAGGAAAAAAGTAATACTTGAAATGGAATAAAATACCTGGAAATCATATAAATGAACAGGAGTTAATATTCAGAATAGGGAACTCCTAAAACTCAACAATAAACTACTCAATTCAAAAATGGGCAAAGGAATTGAATACATATTTCCCAGGAGAAGATACACAAGTGGCTAGCAAGCCTATGAACAGATGCTCAGTGACACTGATCATTAGGGCAATGCAAATAAAATCTTCAGTGAGATACTGTCTTACAACCATTAGACAGCTACCATAAAAAGCACAAAAATTTGTGTTTTCATCACAAAAATGAGTGTGTGAGGTAATGTATCTGTTAATTAACTTGAAATATTCCACAGTGTAAACATATGTCAAAATATCATGTTGATTACATGATAAATATATACAATTTTATTTTTCAAGCAAGTACAAAAATAAATATTGACCAGGAAGTAGAGATACAAAAATATTTGTGCACCATTTTGCGGAATGTACAATGGTGCAGTAACTATAGACAATAGTATGGCAGTTTCTCAGATTACTAAAGGTAGAATTGTCATGTGATCCAGTCATTTCACTTTGCATATATTCTCAAAAGAATTGAAAACAGGATCTCAGAGAGAAACATATTCATCTATGTTTATAGCAACATTATTCACAATAGCTAAAACAAGAAAGCAACCCAAGTGTCTGTCAAAATATGTATACATAGAATGCAATATTATTCAACCTTAAAAATAGAAGGAGATTCTGACAAGTATTACAACATAAATGAACCTTAAAAACAGTGCACTAAATGAAATAAATAAGTTCCAGGAGAAAAACATTGCGGAAATAGTGCACCCTACTGATTTCTTTTTCTCTTCCAACATTCTACCTTCTAAAGCTAGCCCAACAGCACCTCGGGTTAGCTACCATATTTTCAGTACATGTGCCTTTTGGGGAGGTTGTGGGGGATAACCAGGAATCGAACTCAAGACCTCACCAGTGAGCTACATTCCCTGCCCCTAGCACATGTCCTTTTGAGACACGTTTAAAATATAAGCGATACTAGTCCTCAACCTAACAACGGTCTTTATATTTTTAAGTAATTGTAAATATAGATCATATTTTCAGTGATACAAAATTTATTGTATTCTTATCGTTGTCCATTGTCTGTAAGTAAAGCTTTACTGAAATATAGACATTATTGTTCATTTATTTCCATAATATATGTGACAGTGAGAGTTGAACGGTCATCACTGGGAAATGGTACTTTATTTCTTGCAACGCTGTGAGGATGCTACAAATCACAGTGACATTGCTTTCACTTGACGGCCTTTTGAGTCCCAGATGATCTCCAAACCATGACATTTATAGTTTTTTATGACCAGTGCAGACCTACTCTATGTTGAGACCAAAAGAAAGTGTATTTCAAATATTACACTTTGGGCAGAGATTATAGCTTAGCGGCACAACACCTGCCTGGCAAGCACGAGGTCTCAAGATTGATTCCCAGCACACAATAAAAAAAAAATACACTTTAAACACCTAATGGCGTGTGGATTTTGTATCATCAACTAGACAACAAGGAATTGTGTTTACCATAAAATGACATTATGCGATTGTTATGGATTAAAAACTGGTGGTACGTAAAACCAGCTGAATTAAATCAGCACAGTGCTGAGCATAGATGTTCCACCTGAGAAAAGTTGCCAGCATAAATAGAGACATGGAGATGAGTGAGGCGTTGTGGGTTTCTCTAAGTGTTGCTGTTTGAGCTGTTGGTTCTCCTGGAGGAGCTTGTCATGACCAGCTTCCCCAGTGTTCGGCCATTGTCATTGGAGGAGTTTGGGACCTTGGTGAGCGTGGCTGTGGTTCACTTCGGGGGAGCTCTGGTCCTTACATCAAGCATCACTTCCTGGCTCTGGAGGGGAAACCTTTTAATCTCCAGGACAAACTCTTCGTGCTGGCTTTCTGGCATGTACTTGGCTGTGCTTATTGTGGGAGGAGCTCGGGACCTCGGGGTCGCTGAGGATGGCTGTGGTGCTTTTCAGGACAGCCCTGGTTCTTATTTTGAGTGTGACTTGTCTACTCCAGAGTAGAACCCTCAGCCTATCAGCACAGCTCCTTCACCCTGCTGGCATAGACTTCATAGCTTTCACCACTGACCTTTGGGCCTTCCCAGCACAGATCGTAAAAAAGACTGGCTTGAGTCCTTCTTGCGGGCTCTAGACCTCCAGTTGGACTCGTGGGAGGCACTGTCGTGAGCTCTGGGTCTTCATCTGGACTCATGTGGGACATTGCTGTGGGGGTCCAGGCCCTTGGCTGAATATTCTGTGTCTTAATTATTGTGGGTAGATTTCCTGCATTTTCTCATGTTAAACTCCGGATGACTATTGTAAAACGATATTATAAATTTTGTGTCCTGATTCTAATTGTGCTCCTCACAACCCCTGACTGCAACAGCTATGCTTTAAAAAAGTAAAGTAAGAGAAAAACTAAAAAGTTTCCAAAGGAATATCTTATCACAGCAGATTTATTTTCTTAAGTAAAAATGAGGCTGTAACGTAAGTTTCTAGATGGCTTATTTGTTGGGCAAGCAAAGGAAGTCATTTGCCCATGGTGTATTAATAAAATCACATTGAATTATACAAGCCAAAGAAAATAAAGTAGTTGAAGACTATACATTTGATGAACCTTGTATGGAATAATTGGAACCAAAGTGTTTAAGATTTCTGACTCTGGATTTTAGGGTATTAGTAATGACATATCTTGGAAGTAGGACCTAAGTCTAAATATAAAATTCATTTATGTCATGTACACATCTCATAAAAATACCCTGAAGATAATGTTATATAACATTTTAAAATAATTTTGGGCATAGAATGAAAGTTTATGGTATGGAATTTTCCACATGTAACATGTCAACACTCAAAATTTTCAGGTTTTGGAGCATTTGAATTTTCAGTCTTGGAGTACGGCTGTTCAGTCTGACTTAGTGAAGAGTTGAGAACACTGGGAACATCAATAGCCAGTTTAAAAAAAAGGAAGGAATTTAGAGTGATTTTCTTTGGCTTTTGATGAATCCACAGATATTTCTAATACTGTTCAGTTTATTCAAAGTGTCACATACATAAACAGCACAAACCACGAGGCTTGTATTAAGGCAACATGGCGTGGATGTATTGTGCCTGGGTTCGGGCAGAGCGTGCCATAATACCTTCTGCCCCATACAAAGAGAAGTGTGTCCTTTCATAGAGATGGAGAGAAGACAGGGGACATTAGGTGGGAAGATCTCAGTAAACATCTGTGGTTAAAGGTTTCTGGCAATCCTGCATCTCTGTGCCTTGGAGAGCCCGTTGTAAATTTTCGGCTGTCTCCAGATGTATCCAGGACGTGCAAACTTTTTGTCCTATCTTATCTTCCTGTGTTTGCCAGCTGCTGAGTTGAATTCCCTGCAGAGACTAGTGTTTCTGCTGGCAAGCAGGGTGAAGCCTGGGAGAGTCAGGCCAGGTCGGTGACTTACAGGAAGGATCAATGCCAAATTTAAAATCACCACGCAGTAGCCTCTGTGAATCCTCTCAGTAGAACAAATATAATTCAGAATCCTTTCAAAGAACACTAACTCATTTCAAACTCAAGCGCTATCTGCTAAAATGTGTTATGACTTACAGATACAACTATATAGAAAGAAGGAAAAAGCTAGTTTGGATAATTTACAAAGCTTTTGGAAATGTATGGTGTTTAAAGATCCCATTGTATTGGTCATATTATCCATCAGTAGAAACTGATGGTTAAAGTACTTGATTCTACTATTTGTTATTAAACCATTAGTATTAACAACGAACATCATTTGCATTCATGAAATTAGTAATATTTAGTCTCATACATTTTTGTGCTAAGTACAAGAAAATATCTTTATTTTTCCTGTGAAGGGCTTAGCAGTGACTAGTTTTGACATATTTAAAAACATTCCCATAATATTTAAATTTTTCTTCTGAATGGTGTATTTCCTCAAACACTATTACTGAGCTTCAAATGGCTTTGGAAATTAGCTTTGCCACAGACTTGACAATGTTTCTTAATAAACTGAACCTAAAACTACAAGGCAAAACAGCATTTACATGCAAAACTTACATTGCAATAAACGTATTTTTATGGCAACCAATGTTATTGCAATCACGAGGAACATAAAACTTCTTTATTCACTTTCTGTACCATCAAAAATTAAACAAGAAACAAAAATTCCACTCCATATAAATGTGTAAAGAATATATTTTCTGTGTTCAATCTATAGTTCTGGCAGTATTTTTGGACCTCAATGTTTTAAAATCCATTTTTTTGTGCAGTTGAGGAACTTCCATTTAACCTTTGATTGGAGGTGGTTAACCTATAATATAATCATAAGACAAAGGACAAATATCTAGGCAAGAGTGTAGGAGAATTCCATAGATACAATCAAACAATACATGTTTTAAATTAAAACCACATGCTCATGATTGCTGTCAATATTCAGGGGTATCTTATTCATGAGAGAAAAACCATTTTCTTGTTTGTACCATGAAACATCACGGTTTGCCTCAGCCTACACAGCCTGAAATATTTACTACATTATCCTTTATGAAAAAAGAAAAATTCCCCACTTAGAGGACGGAAGGTTGCTGGGAAACCTCACTAAGAGTGGCACTGAGGGACTGCTTGCTAGGAAGTGGGGCTAAATATGAAGTCTATTCTGATTCAGCGAGCAGACCCTTGTCTGCAGTTGTACTCCTATAATCAAACATAGGAGTGGATCTGAAGCTATGTTCTTTTATAAACTGAAAGTGTGATTTAATTGGAGCAAATGCTATCCTGTCCCTCATCAGTACTGCCAGTTTGAATTTTTATTAGTTTTATAGTTTTGTTTGCATATCTTTTGTATTATGTAACATGTTTTGGATTCAGACACCAATAAGATTTATCTATAAGGAGTTTAATACTTGCTCATATATATATGTGGCATTATAAAAACATCATTGTTAGTCATGACTCGGAGGCCAACCTTTTCTTTAAGGATCCAGTTGAATATTTGAGTTTGAGAAAACACTGCCTGAAGTAAAACTTTCCCACATTCAGTGCAGTTCTCGCTGTGAGGTTTTAAGAGGTAAGCATGAACAAGACCTTCTTAATCTTTCAGAGGCGTTTTTACTCATGGAAAAGGAAATTTGTAAGCATACAAAACCCTGCCACTTTTAAAAAGTGTTAAAATGTTAAGTGAAATAATTCTCATCATGTTCTCATATGCATGATGTAAAATACAGAGAGAAAATAATAGGCGAAATTGACTGTGACAAATGTATGGTCTTTACCTCTTCAGATGAGGTAGTTTTCAAACTTAAAGACCACTGAGTTGGCCGAAAAGCTTGTTTCACACAGCTTCCCCAACCCCTCTCAGTAATTTTAGAGTGAGGCCCAGGAATATTCATTTTCAACAAACATCTCATTAAGTTCTAATTCTGAAGACACATGGCCAATTTTTTTGTCTTTTGTTTTTGTTTTTGAAACATAGCTAAACTGTTCTTGATTTTCTTGGCTTCATAATGTCTTTCCCTTTGGATTCTAGAGGATCTACCTTGAAGTTCCACAGCTTATGTTTTTCCACAAGGAGACCCTCTGTAAGTGACATTGGAAGAAGCCAGCCCATTCTACCACCTTGCACTTTATTATTATAAATACTCAACTTCACTTTTTGCATGACATTTTACAGCATAGTGATATGTTGGAGGCCATTTTGTTGATGACTAACTAAAAATAAGTTTACTGCTTTCAGGTTAAAAGATTCAAATGTTGAGTAAGCTAACTCTCGGTTGAAAAATATGACCATGATTCTACTCATCAGATTATTCTTTAAAGTCTTAAAGAACATAAACAATCTGTATCTTACATTTTAGTGATTTTCTGAAATCACTGATGGTTCAAACATACACGAGAAAGCACTTGCTTCATTTCCTGCAAAACAAATACCATCATTTTAGATACAAATCAGTAGGTCAGCACATGCTTAAGGGTTACACAGAATTTCTACTATTGAATAAGTATCAGTGCAAGGTACCGCAAGCCAGAATCTCTGAATAAGATGTTAAATAAGTAAGACACCTAAAATTCAGGCCACTTCCACAGCTAATCTTGCTGAAGGAATCAGAGTTTTAGCCTGTGATCATTAATAAATATGTTTGTAGAAGTCACCCTTCATTACCAGTCTCCTGCTGCCTGCTAGAAAATCACCCATTAGAAACAAAAGCTTTTTCTAGGAAGGAAAAGCTTTTTAGCTCTGGACAATTACAGGATGAAGGCCGACCTGGCAGCCAAGAGCAGCAGGTCTTTGAATTCTAATCCTAGCGCAGGTCTTAAAGCTGATGTGACTGGAGATGGGAGCTCTCTGCTGGTTCTCCTCACCATGATCCTGAAATAATAACGGGATCCCTTGCTTTGCAAAGGGACCATGAATGTAGCAAATGGGATGACAGCAGCATTTGCTTAGGACAAGACATAAATAATAACCTCACTCCGATATTTCCCACACATCCTTCAACAACACCATTCAATGGCTCTGCCATTTTGCTCCCTAACTGCTTGTTTATTCTCCTTCTAGTACCTTCTGTACAGATTGCTCCATGTTCCCTGACCTTGCATGTCTTGAGCCTCTGCTTGGTGAACCTCCTAAACCAAAGTTTTGGACAAACATTCCTCCTGGCTCCCAAGCCACTCTCCGCTCTCAGCGATCCCACCTGGCTCCTGCCACGTCCTCTCCTTACCGCCTTGCTTCCGCCTATTCTGCCTTGGGACAAGCCTGCCAGGCAGCCAGCTGACAGTGGGTATTCACTGTGGTTCTTGCATTGGATGGAAAAGGTATCTTTCTCTAACTCCCAGCCATTCCTCCCATGGCGGTTCTGCACACAGTGTAACAATGCCCTTTATGTGTCATAGCTATGTCGCCACCCTTTTCAGGGGCAGTGCCACCTCTTTGTCTCTTTCACATTCCTAGTGCTGTGTGCATCATGCAGTTTAATCGTGTACCCAAAAGGTAAGGAACTGTTGAACCTATTATTCTTTAATGGTTTGATCTGTAAATTTTGATTAGGCAAAAATGAAGTTCAAGGAGAAGAAATGCTACTTCAGAAATCATTAGCTCCCCCAACTTCTCATTGTTGTCTTCAAGCATTTTGTTGTGTGGATATCTACACATTAGTTCCCTCCACAGATTTTCCCTAGCCTAACAGATCCCTTGTTTTATTAATAAATAACCAATTCAAAGCACCAATAAACATTTCACAAACACCCTTAAAAAGAAAATATTTAGTTTAGTGTTTGCCCTTAAAATAGTACAATAAATATTTGAGATGGCATTTGTAAGACTTTTTTATTTTAAAGAGAATGAAAACAAGCAAAATAAAACAGAACAAAGCCAATCATAACAAACCAGTGTAAGGCCCAAAGAACAAAACAATACAAAATCAACAACAGTTACCATAATGCCTCTTGTTGTCTTCAAAACAGCTGTAGTTACCTTCAGACATAGTAGAAATCAAACAAAACAGAGCAGATAGAACCAATAAAAAAATGAATGCTATAAAGGACTTCAAAACAAGACAATAGTAAATCCAAAATGGCTACCGTAATATATCTTGCTATCTTTGAAATAGCTGCCCAGGCCATCAGACATAACAAAATCAAACAAGACAAAACAGAATAAAACCAAACCCAACAAAACAATGAAAATGATACAGGGCTTCAAAACAAGATAATAAGGAGTTGACAATGGCTACCATCTTCAGAAAGAGATTCCCCATAGATGCCATACTGCATATCATGATCCTCTGAGTAGATGATCAGGCCACCGGCCCCAGACCTGCACGGTCAGTGAAACACCACACACCACAAGCATCAAATTGCACTTCACCTCAATAACTATCATAGCAACCTGTGTTTCTCTGGTTCAGCTGGTCCTTTGGGCTGAGGGGTTGGCTCTTCTTGTTTCCCAGCCCAGGTGCCGGAAGGGGCAGAGGCTGCCCGCACATGGTGCTGGTTTGTGGGGGAGGAGGGCTTTCTTCTTGTTGATTTCTTGTTCTCTTCTTGTATGACTTTTATTACATGTTATATACCACAATCATGTGATGTTACAGGAGAGTCATCCTATATGAACTACATTTTCTGAATAAATGAAAACAGCCTTTTAAAAGACCACTCCTTTAAAAAAAATTTTATCACTTTTGATAGAGATCTTAGATTTGAAACTAAAATTAAGTTAGGAAGTACTTACATAAGTAAGAATCTGTGAATGCTTGCCTACTTAAATGATGAAAAGTCAAACAATTAGCTGGATGTGGTGGCACACTGTAATGCCAGTGCTTAGAAGGCTGAGGCAGGAGGATTGCTGCATGTTTGAGGCCAGCTGGAGCTACATAACAAATTCAAGTCTGTATCAAAAAACCAAAACCAAAGCCAAAACTGAAACAAAACAAAACAAAACATTTTTACTTTTTATCACATCTTCTAGGAAATCAATACGAGCATTCATTTCTGAATAATTGTAATAATTCCATATGAACTTTGTTTTTCAGTCTTCTTTGTCTCTCAGAATAAGATTGCCAAAGGATGCCTCATATTATCATTTTATTTGTCTCACTATGTGGTCCAGGCTAGGCTTGAACTCACCATGTAGCTCAGGCTGGCTTCAAACTCATGACAATCCTCCTGCCTCAGCCTCCCAAGTGTTGGGATTACAGGCTTATGCCACCACACCCAGCTTTTGAGGAGATATTTGTACATTCATTTTCACAGCAAATTATTCACTACAAAAAGTTGGATTCAACTCAGTGTCCATCAACAGATGAACAGAGAAACAATGGTGTACATACATAAAGAAATATTCAGCCTTAGAAGGAAGGAAACTCATCATACTATAATACAGGTGAAGCTTAAACATGCTAGTAAAATAAGCCAGTCATGGAAGAATACATACTATGTGATCCTGCTTATCTGAGATAATCATATTCACAGAGACAGAAATCATATTCACAGGGTAATCATATTCACAGAGACAGAAAGTAGATATGCGGTTTCCAGGAAATGCAGGGAATTAAAAATGGGAAGTTGTATTATGGGAACAGTTTCAGCCTGAGAAACTGAAAGAATTTTCAAGATTTGTTCCATAAGAAAATGAATGTGCTTTACACTACTGAATGACACAGTTAAAAATGGTTCCCATGGTAAATTTTATGTCACATAAATTTTATTACAATTAAAAATAAATTTTGAAACAAAAGGTAGAAGCGTATATTAATTCATTCAAAAATATTTCCACTGGGCTTATATGTATCAAACCTCGTTCTTGGTAGCAGAGATAAGGTGCTAAAGGAAACAAAGTTTTGGTCTTTATGAAGTTTATATTCAAGTACAGTATATAGGGAATTAGGAAACATACTTTTACAGTTTACCTAATAAAGTGCATCATTTTAGAACACTAGTTTTCACAAAATAAATGTTTCACCCAGGTGGCCTGCAAACTGTCTTACTCTATTTTGTGGTAGCTGCAGCAAAATACTTAAACTTGGGTGACCTAAAAGAAAAGAGATTGTTTATCTCGTAGTCCTAGGGGCCCTAGTGCTTGGCTAGGGCACTGTCTCGGCTTCTGGTGAAGGCATCTTTGCAGACAGCATCATGTAGTGGGAGCACGCACAGAAGTGAAACACCAGGGGGTGAACTTGCTTTATACCAACCCAACGTAACCAATCCAGTCCCTCAAGACCCAGTGTACTCCTAATCTAGTCTGGCAGTACCTAACCTGATCTCTGGAGAAAGACTAATCCATTGATAAAAGTGACGTGCTCCATGAATTTATCTCTTAACGATTCCACGACCTCTCTGCCATGTGTGGTGGCACGCATCTCTAATCCCAGCTACTTGAGGGGCCGAAGCAGAAAAATTCCAAGTTTGAGATCAGCCTGGACAACTTAGTGAAATACTTCTCAATACACAAATAAAAAGTAAAAAATAAAAAAGGCTGGGGTTGTACCACTGTGGTAGAGACCTCCAAGTTTAATCCTCAGGACAGCAGAAAAGAATGATCTCACGACCTCTCAAAATTAAGAACCAAATTTCAACATGATTTTTAAGGGAAACAAAGCATACCCAAATCATAGGACTGACCTATTTCAATGAATAATGTAAAGTGTAGATATCTTAATTGTAAAGGAGCTTAGGGGCTAAAATTTTAGACTCAATGGCTGGGCCATATGTAAAAATAGAATTTTAAAGCAGAATATGGTGGAACACCCCTGTAATCCTCAAACTCTAGAGTGCAAGGAAAAGATCACAAGTTTGAACCCAGCTTGGGTAAATGAGAACCTTTCTTAAAATAAATAAATAAATAGAAATAAAAGCACTACAAATGTAGCTAGGTGCAATGCCCTGGGTTCCATCAATCCTCAGTACTGAAAAGAAAAACAAAAAAGCAGAACTTGGATCCTCAACTTGCAGCCAACTCCTTAGGAAATCAACTTCTTATCTAACATATATATACCCATACATATATATATATTATATATGTATGGATATATATTCATATATATCCATATCGCCTGGGAAGCCAGCCTTCTGTAAATTATGCACACAGGAAACCAGATTGCTATCTCTAGTGACAATAAGAAAGCTTAAATATAACTTCTCTAAGAGTTAGAACTTGAATAATAACTGAAAGCTTCCCTAATTTCTGCCCTTGCTTTTTTAGGACCAATCAGGAAAAAGTCAAACATTATTGTAGTGAGGGGTTGTGAGGAGGACAATTAGAATCAGGACATGGAGGTTATAATATTATTTTATGATGGTCACCCAGAGTTAACACAAGAAAATGCAGGAAATCTATCCACAACACCAAAGATATAGAATACTTAGCCCAGGGCCTGAATCCCACAGCAATGTCCCAAATGAATCCAGAAGTAGACCCAGAGCTCATGACAGTGCCTCCCACGAGTCCAACTGGAGGTCTAGAGCCCACAAGAAGGACTCACACCAGTCTGTTTTACAGATCTGTGCTGGGAGGAACCAAACGTCAGTGGCGGAAGCTAGAAAGTCTATGCCAGCAGGGTGAAGGTGCTGTGCTGGTATGTTAAGGGTTCTACGCTGGAGCTGAGAAGTCATGCTCAAAACAAAGACCAGGGCTGTCCTGAAAAGCACCACAGCCATCCTCAGTGACACGGAGGTCCTGAGTTCCTCTGATGACAAGCACGATGGAGTACATGCCAGGAAGCCAGCGTGACGAGTTCATCCTGGAGACCAAGAGGCACTCATCTTCCCCTCCAGAGCCAGGAAGCAAGGCTTGATGTGAGGACCAGAGCTTCTCCAGAAGAACCAACGGGTCAAACAGCAACACATAGGAGAACCCACAATGCCTCAACGCATTTACGCCTCATCACACCTCAATGCCTCAACACCTCAATGCCTCAATGCACTAACGCCTCAGTGCATCTCCTTCTCCTTCTCCACATCTTTATTTATGCTGGCAACCTTCCTCAGGTGAAACATTTACGCTCAGCTGCACAGTGATTCAATTCTGCTGGCATTAAATTGACCGCCAGTTTTTAACCCATAACAAACGTGTTTCTGATCAATTTCCTAGGATACCCTCCCCCCAAATAACCTGCTGAGGACTTCCTTATGCCAATGGTTTCCATCAGAGTATACCTAAAGCTTCCCCTTTCTTCCACTATAAAGTTTTCTGCCTGCTTCTGAGACTGCCAAAATGAAGAGTAGGGGGCTAGGGATTTAGCTCAGTGGCATAAGCACCTGCCTGGCAAGCACGTGGTCGTGAGTTCGATCTCTGGTACCGCAAAAAACAAAACAAAAAAAACCCCCAAAAAGCAAAGAGTGGCTGACTCCTTTGTTGTAGAAACTCAAGATAAACAACCTTGGCTTTTCTCATTGTGATGGTCTTCATTTTTTTATTCTTATGTACACTATATAATTGCAAATTTTTACTCAAAAAATAGATAATAACTACTAAAATGCATAAATATACCAAGAGCTGTTACAAAACTAGCTCACCACTAAGATCATTCACTAACAGATTACTGTTTTTGTCCAGATTACTACTCACTCCTGGCTCTCATACAGGATTTCCACGTCATGAGCCAGTTCCTCAGCAGACCCATAATCACTAGATACCACGAGTACCGCCATTATTCCAAAGACATAATTTTTAACAATGGATGATCATTTGAGAAATTCTTTTAAAACAATTAATTTTGCTATTATTTTGCTGTTCATTAAATGTTCTTCAACTACACTTATTTCAGACTTTTAGGAATATTGTCCCTTTTGTTCTAACGTTTGTGGAGGGCTGGGATGGCCCCCACCTGAAACTCAAATAATGGGGGCATGTGGACATTCTAATCAAGAATATATGCTAGAGGTGAGGAATGATTTCAATTTGGATGTATCTGTATAACTACTGCCCACCTCTCAGGAATAAGAAAGTACTTGATATGGATGAATGGACTATGATTTTGAGTAAGTATTCAGCATTGTTCAGAATAATATTTTAAAACTACATAATTTGATTTTCTCCCTGTATTTCCAAGTACATGACTTTCCCTTATTCTATTTGGCAGCATCCTTTTACCTGAGGAAAGATTATACTTTTATTTTTATGCATTTATAGTATTGGGGATTGATTCAGGATTTTTCAACTGAGCTATAACCCAATAAATAAAGGCTACCACTCTACGATTGTCAACAATAAGGAGAGATCTTCAATAATAACATAGGCACAAAGCCAAACCAAATATTGACCTATAGTAAATCTCTACTAAGTATAATCATACCATCGTTAACAATAGAAATAAATTTAACAATAATAGCATATACACAAATAAATATCTAAAAATTATTAAAACTTAATTGTAGTACTAATAAAAATAGTGGTTGGGGGAAGGGAAAAGTGAAAGAAGTAAAATCTGAAAAATAAAAGGACTACAAAAGAAATGAGATAAGGGATCTGATGGAAGGGTAATGAAATTGAATACAAGTAACAAAAAAGAACACAAGAAAAAAATAGAATAAAACAAAGAGCAAAAGAAAGGAAGAAATTGAAAAAAAAAAAAAAAAAACCTCCTAAAACCCCAAACCAACAATAGAGAATGAGTCCAGAAAAATTCTTCTGTGAGCATGAATAAGTCATTTCTTTCCAGAGTCTGCAGTCTTGGAATCCACCAGATATGGAATAGAGAGCATCACTCTGGGTCCTATTTTCTTTCCACACTTACTTGGTTTGTGTGTGAATGCTGGGTCCTGCCCTACCTCTTCTGTTGGGAGAGCTCAATCAATGGTACTGTGTATGCTCTAGGGCTTTATTCACTCTAACTGCTCAGTTTAGAGAAACTGTCTTTCTGTGCTTGTCAACTCATTGTTTTCTCCATCTAACCATATGGAGGATTTGTAAATTATGTCACCTCCAATCCTGCTCCAGAGGCCCCTCTGCCCATACACCCCAGGCTATGTCAACTGCCCCAGCAAGGCATATTCCTGATCATGGTGATACATGGAGAAAGTCAACAGATCACACAGCTCTGTAGTAGACGTAGGAAGTGGAGCAAAGTTTCAAGCATTCTGCTAAAGTCAAAGCCAGCACTTTCAGATTCAACCCTCTGTAGAATGCACTTGGACTGGTTTGACTTCTCACCACAGATTGTGGGACTCTCACATCTTTCCTGGCCTGAGATCCCTACTGCCTAAACTTCTCAGGAGGAGTATGTCTACTCCATGCTTTTCGTGACTCTTGTGGTTATCTCCCAACCAATGACTGTGGTACGATAACTCTGGAAACGCTGAAGTGTTGTTCTGTACCTCAGGCTTACACAACTAACCCTTGTATAAAATGGTTCTTGATTAATCACTCTCAAATATGGAAAGTTCTGCCATGGATTTCTTTCCAACTGTAACCTACCTTGTTGAATTACTTTCGGTGTAAAAACTCATGGTGTATTGTAGTGTATAGCAGCCGTGGGCTTTTCTTGGTACTGGCCTAATCTGCTCTCTCTTCCTGGGGCTGCTGACCATCTCCAGACTTATTTTGTGTTTGCATAATCCTCTATCAGGAGCTGGAGTTAGCGTTCAAGCTTGCTGTCTTCTTTTTCCCTGCATCATCTTCAGATTCTCCATTTTCTCTGTATTTCTAGTTGTCCTGTCAGCTCTTTCTTGGTTCTCACAGCTGTCCTTCCTATTCCTTTTGCTCAGTTGTTTCCCAGGGGTTGCAAGTCTGGATTCCAGAGAGGCTGTAATATGCTGCCAGACTTTATGCTGCCATCTTAACTCTCTCTCCAAGGAATTTTACATTAAACCATAATGTAACTGAGGCCTTTGATAGGGAAGGGTGTATAGGAAAAGTCCTTTGCTTCCAGGCCTGGGAAGGAAAGAAATGTTCTATATTTCCCTTCTAGTCAAAAAACTATCAGTGAGATGACACTTCATGGGTGAAAAGAAGAGAGTGAACAGGGTGACATCTGGAAAGGTCAAGAAAAGATCTTGGAGAATACTTACACTGTTTTCTCATAGATACACTAAAGGGCCCTTAAAATTATATTTTGGTTTCTAAGTTTAAGTTCAATGCATCACACAATCTTTGAATTCATTATTTATGTGTTTCTTGAGTTTGCAACCTACTCCCTGCCTCCAAGCCCATGTCTGTCCATGGACAAATTGAAAAGGTTAATGCAAAGGATTTTTTCAAGTCATATATTGTTTATTACCTTTTGTAGACACTAAGTGTTATCTCAAGGAAATAAAAACACATTTTTCAGAGAAGTGATAAACTCTTTTTATTTGTTATTTTAAAGAAGATAAAACCAAGGAAAGTAAAACAGAATAAACTAATCAAAATAAACCAGTATAAGTGATATAGAACTTCAAAACCTTATAAAACCAGCAATAGTTACCATAATGCCTTTTGTTGTCCTCAAACTAGCGCAAGTACCTTCAGACATAGTAAAAACTGAACAGAACAGAATAGAGTAGAAACAATAAAAACAAAACAATGAATGCAATAGAGGATTTCAAAATAAGCTAACAGTAAATCCAAAATGGCTACCATAATAGGTCCTGCTGTCTTTTAAACAGTTGCTCATGCCATCAGATTTAAGGTAATCAAACAAAACAAAAAATAACAAAACCCAACCCAAGAAAACCGTGAAAATGATATGGTTTCCAGGTAGGGGTCACCTCTTGGTGAGGCCTGGTTCTCCCCGCATTCCCCGCAGTCTGCCCATGACCCTAACTCAAGGAGAGAGCCTTGGGTGAGGCTGTCCCCACTCCAGCAGCAGCCCGTGCATGGTGCTGGTTTCCAGGCAGGGTTCACCTCCTTGTGGGCCTGGTTCTGTGCCCCTGCAGTCCAGAAGTGATAAACTCTTACCTGCATCTTACATGATCCCCCTATATTAAGACCAGGGAACCCAGATACAGGATGTCATTTCAGTTTCTGTATCACTTTGACTTTCTCTAGAGGTTAATTTGCAAATTTTAGTGGGTTTGAACTATGCATTATTGTCTCCATTTTAACACAAGGTGGTAACTTTTACAGAAAAGTTTTGGGGAAGATAATTGAAATTAATAGAATATTTTTAGCAAAAACTATATTTACTTTTTTTTATTACTAAGATTTGTATATAGGCCTTCCAGATTTAGCAAATAAAAATATGGAACTATTTCAATTTAGTTAAATTTAAATTTTAAATTAGTAAACTAGTTTTAGTATAATTATATCCCCATATACTTTATCTAGCATTTCATTATTTTCATGGTGAGTTTTTCCTCTCACTGAACAAATGAAGATTCTGAGGATCAAAATTTCTGACTCTAAACTCTACTTTTACCATATTAGTATGTCCTTTCCTTTTTTTTCCAATCTAAGGCAGCCAGCCTCTAGGTTACTAAATCAGATCAGAGATCTGACTTTAAGCCTCAGGATTGCTGAGATACCTTTATTTTCATTTGATTAGTTGAAATCTAACTCTCATCTTCATATGCAGAAAGGGAAGATCCTTACCTCTTTCTGATTCCTCCTCACCTAGGCCTAGTTTTGACCTGTTTGTATGGGTAAGGAATTAGGGCTTAAACTCAGTCACTTGTCCAAGGACAACTACGAAGAAAGCTGAACTTCAGCTCTCAGTATTAGGCCTGTGGAGTCTGCCTGTTACACGCAAGAATTCTACCAGGCACTTGCTTTTAACCCCACCACCCTTACTAGAACTCATCTGCTTTAACTGGACAAAGTTAGAGACCAGGCCTAGCATTTTATGAATTCTCCATGTGATTCTAGGATATGCAGAAAAATAAGAACAATAGCCCTAAATGCACCTCAGTTTGAAAACCAGTTTCAGGGCGATGTTTCTTAACCTTGGCTGCTTCTTAGCATCATGGGAGGGAGTTAAGAGTATCTTCTACCACAATGTTCAGGCTCACTACAGATCCACTAAATAAATGTGAAAGCTTTGCATTCAGTTCCAAAATTGAGTCAGCCACAGACTAAGAAATGACAAGTATTCTCTGGAAGGGCCAGGTCATAAATACTGAGCCTTTCTGGGTCAGACTGACTCTGTGACCATCACTCAAGCTTGTTCTCGTATAATGAAGTAGCCATAAACAAAGCAGAAACGAATGGAAGCTGACATTCAAATTTCATAGAAGTTTCATGTATCATTACATACTATTATTCTTGTTTATTTTTTCACAATCATTTGAAATCGTAAAAGTCATTCTTAGCTTGAGAGCAGGAATTAACAAATTTGAGCCTGGGGATCAAATACTGTTCTTTGATCATTTTTGAAAATAAAATTATTCATTTTCCCTCTCATTTTTCTTAGAACATTTTCATAATGCTCATGGTAGATGAATTCACATTATGATTAATCTAGTGAATGTTCTATTTTTCTGTGGTGCAGTGTAGGGCTTTTACTTCAGTAACTGGCATATAGTCTTCAGAAGCACATTTCAAAAATGAGTTGATATGATGTTCATGAATTAATATAAAGCAAGGGTAATATTTTAACATAGTTGTTCCTTAATCAAAGGTCCACTGTTTCTCTTTTACATGAGCATTAACCTAGATACAAAAACTATGAAAAGAAATCCATGTAACTATTGTGACTATATCATACTGTGTTTTTTTCCTTGGGAATTACATCTGTGCATATCACTTGTGAAATGATAAGTAACTGTGATAATCACTTAAATTCAGATGGTCCTCACTGAGTGCAATGCCTAGAAGATGGAATCCGGGGGGAAAAACTAAGAAATCTATTGGAATTTTTTTGTTTTTCTAATACTTATTATATTGACATTTTATGTCTTTCTCTTTCAGACATTAATGATTCTTTTTCTAAAAATGGATTCTTTCTTTAGGCCTAACACATTTTATAGCATTGAAGACAAAAAGGGAATTTAAAATTGCTATAAAAATTAGATCTTTAAAATCACATCTTAACTTTCCAGAAAATGAGATGAGTTACTGCCTTACAAGAAACATTTAATGGATTAGGTGTCTTCCAGTGACATTGTCTGCTTCACAAAGGGGAGTGATCATGTTCTTGGAGCAGCAAAAATCTTTTACCACCGCAGTGCAGTGGAGGTCTGAGCCTTGGTCACAGCAGACAAGAAGAAAAAGAGCCTCTGGAAGTGGTTCTCAATCCTGGCTACAGGCCTATCTGAAGAGCTTTCTAAAAATATAGCTTCCCTGGAGTTTCTGATTTCACAGCCAGTCCACCTGTTTTTGTAGAGCTCTCTTCCCCTTCCTGTTAATGTATGTTTGCAGATCTGACATGGGATGCCTGACAACACCGTGTCCTGTCGAGTCCCCCATGTGAGTGGTTCAGGCGTTCTGTGCAAGACCCAGGGATCAACAGTTCTTTAGAGAACAGGCCGTGTTCTGAAGATGGGACTCTATACATTCTTTCCTAAATCTTGTTTCTCTGCCTCTGAGGTTCCCATAACTGCAATTCCGTGTTCCATGTGTGTGTGTGTGTGTGTGTGTGTGTGTGTGTGTGTGTGTATGTGTGTGTTGTTTGAGATAAAACAGAGCTCTACCACTGAGCTAAACTCTTAACCCCTTGTGGCAAGTTCCTAAGATTGATACGATTTCTCTTCATTTTCTATTATGGATTCCATAGAAACACACCTGGTCTCTAGTACTATTGTATTGTCTAACCACAGACAAGAGTTTCAGTGTTGTTTGACAACCAAGCTCACAGTAGGACAGTAGAACTTCCAGCATTTCATGGGGGAAGCAGGAGAGAGTCAGTGCGTTTGCACAGCACTATGAAATGAACTTAGGACCTCGTACATGTCAGTCAAGTGCTTTACCATTGAGCTATGTCCTCAGCTCAGAATGGGTCTTACTCAATCCACACGTGGTTGTCAGTGACACCTTACCCTCCCATGAGTTGCTTATTTGTCTTTTTCAATTATATGTCTATTTCTAGACCTTGGGAGTAAAATAGAAGAAAGATAAAGAAGAGACCATCTCTCTCCAAAATCAGCAAACATGAAGCATGGCTGAAAAAACAGCAAGACAATGCAGCAGCCATACCAAAGGTATCCATGTGTGTAGAAGGAGGGGCATCTCAGTATCAGTCTGGAAATTCTCATGAAGGGACATTGCATATTTGTCACTGGGAGAGCACCTGCCTATTGCTCATCATATATATGGAGCCCTAACATTTTTTTAGATAAGGAAGAAGATGACTTTATTCATGGACTGCTCAAAAACACAGGATGCAAAAACCAGGGACTTGGATTGGCAAACTCGTATCCTTTCTTCACATTTATTCAGGGTCTGCCCTGGAACATTCCATCCAAGGCAAAACCTAGATGCTATTCTTGGAAGCCCCCTAAACTGTCCACTTCACTGTGCAGTGTGGGACATCGCATCCACCCCTCAGATCTGAGGACAACATCCAGTGCAGGTTTTCTCTGTTCCAGTGGGCTGTGCAGTCACATCCTTGACCGCCACACAAGCCAAAGTTCAGACACAGTCGATGTTCTGTGAGGCTGCTGGCTGTCCTTTCCCCAGAGACTCCTGCTGGCCTCCTCTTCATAGATTCTTGGCTTATCAACTGTAGAGATGACTGGGGTTCCCACACAAGGTGGCCAAGATGCAGGACAACACCTTCCTCTTTGACCCTGGCAATCTCTTCAGCTGTGTGCAAGGCCAGGCCAGGGTGGGCACACTGACAGAAGCTTTTGGGAACCTGCAGGTGCAGGGAGAGTTGTAGCAAGGGGGCACTGGGTAAGCAGGGTCCCAAGTTTCTGCGGAGTGCCTTCTACAGGGTAGGGCTTTGAACTGCATGGTGAGGGAGGAAGTAAGGAGCATCAGTCTGCACAATTTTCTCTAGTGGGATCCGTTTCAGAGTCCCAGGCTTCCCAGGCAGAATAGTTCATCAGGAATACCCACAGACACATTGGGCAGGTACTTCAACAGGGGCTCGATAACCACGTAGCTGCTGGTGAAGCAGTACATATGAATCTTGTAGACGGATGCCACAATTTTTAAACAGTGTCCAGCAGGTCTTCGTCAGATTCTTGGTAATGGATCACCCAGGGGTGTCTTTAGAGACAGTCAGTTGCAGCTGTCTCTCGAATACCTTGTGCTGTTGAAGGACAGGTGTGGTGCACTTGCAGGATGCCATTTCCCCAAAGGCCACAGCCTTGGGATGTCTTAGAGCTTGCACAAAATTTCTTGACCCTCACCCTAGTAATATGAAAGGTGAAAGTGTCAGCCAAAGGCCCCCTGACCCAAACTGTTTCATCAACTCTTCTCACAGGCAATCTGTCAGCATCCAAGGATCACACAAGTCTGTGATGCAGCCCTGAAACGCCTTAGGGAAGGTGCTGCTATAATTTTCCTGAACTTTGTAAAGGTTCCTTTGTTGTTTTTTTCTTTTTTTGAGACAAAGTTGGTGTGGGATACATAGCTGCTTTGAATTCACTATTTAGCCCAAGCAGGCCTTGAAATCATGGTGATCCTTCTGCTTCAGCCTCCTGTGTGCTGGGATTACAGGCATTCCACGCAGCCCAGTCTGTAAAAGTCCCTTTTAAACACAATGTGGAGTACAGCATGTCCAAGTGACAACGAGTGTCAATGAAACTTTTCTCCATGCTTGGCTCCCAGCTTGGTAGGAAGCTAGATGTGTGTCTGGTATCTCCTCTGGAAATGTTCTTTTCTCCTTCACTGCTTCTTCTCCGGAGCTGCTGGAGAAATGAAATGAATGAGAATTCTGTGATCTGCCTTTCTCTACAGCCTTCAGGCCTCTGGAGATGTTCTGGGGGATCGTCACACAGGAGGCTGCAGCTGCTCTCCCCAGTCTGTCCTATTTCATGGTTGCTGCCTCCCAAGGAGGAGTAGGTAGGAGCCTTGGGGCTGCTGGTCCAGTAGCTGACATAGTCACGCCAAGGACAACAAGGCCTAGAGTACATGACATAGTCAGTGGGGAGGGAAGAAGGCTCTGGAATCCCTCAGTATTTCAGTGAGACAGGCTCCTCCTGAGAGAATCTGATCTGTGGAGATCTCATCCACATCAGACCAGTCACTTCCTGCAGGTGTTCCAACACTACCCATTCTCCTTCCGCTTTCAGATTTCTAGACAAGAGTCAGCATCATCCACAAATTCTAGGGGAGCAGAGGGTTTGTCAATGACTGTCCTTTACCCCCCAAATAGCCCTTCATTTGTTTTTTTCTGAAAGCCTATATTCACTCTCCTATCACAGAAATTGCTCCTGTCTAGCACAGACTTTGTCTCCTTCCACTCTGACCTTTTGGGATGGTTCTTTCTAGTTCTCAGAATCACTGATGGTGACACTCCTGGCTGGTCCTTCTAGACAGCTGGGACAGTCTCCTGGGCTCAGCTTTACTTTAATGGTGGCAGCTTCTCCTTTCCTTTTGAGTGTCAGTTTCCCCAGGATGTCTTAGATGGCCTTCAGGTAAATGACAGTAGGGTCCCAGTCTCAAAGCCTAATTTCCTTTTCTGGACTTGTTTGACTCCTCCATCTCATCATTCTGTAGGGGAAAGGGGCCTGTTGGCATGGAAAGAACAAAACAGGCATGGCGGAATCCAGGTGGCTGCCGAAGAAGGAACTCACCCACCCTCTTGGTAAGGCCTCCCTCCAGCGCGAGCAAGGAGGAGACCCAGTCAGCTGCTCCCATGAGCCTAACGGCTTGTGGGCTGGAAATCAAACATCCCCAACCCCCCGCCCCAACATTAGCAACTTGGAACAGAGGTCTAAACATGACTTGAGAGGATGACCGAATGCAATATAGCAAATATGGGGGATTTCCTTCTGTCTTCTGTTTGAAGGCAAATATTTTTTTCACCGTTTTGTTTCATGATGATTAATTGTATTACACTAGTCAATATTCTCTTTCAAATGGTTTTACAATGTTCTGTTTTTGATTCTGCTATACCTAACTGACTGGACAACTATTGTGAAGATAACAAGATATACTATGATACCTATTACTGTTATCCCAGTAACCTGCTGTGAAGTTCTGTACCAATTTCACTGCACTGTCTCAATTGGCTTTGTTCTGTCTTGTTCTGTTGTTTTTTCACTACCTTCAAAAAAAGGTTTTGTGGCTAGTCCTGACTAGAGAAATTCTCCTGGGAACACTCCCAAGGACAGAGGTAGAGAAATAGAAAAAGCAGATTTAAAAAAAAGGAGCACCAAAAGACCAGAAGAAAAGCTGATGGGGAAGGCAGAGAGCCAAATGCACGAAACCAGAAAGCTGAGATAGCTACCCCTCCTCACCTCCAACAGGATGCCGGAGAGAGTCAAGGGGAAGCGGGCTGCCTAACTTTGAGGAAAGTACTATTCCGTGCATACAAATACATACTCACATTTATGCACTAACACACACACACACACACACACACGCATCCCCTCACTAAGTGCAAAACCTAACCATGGATAAAAGATTCTTAACCAACCAGCTGCTCATCCCAGAGATAAGATCCTGTAAAGGACAAATAGAAGTTACACAAAGTCCCCCAAAAGAAATGACATACACAAGGGGGGTCTGGTCTAATCAAAGGCAGCTCAGGGAACTGATAGGGTTATGGCAAGTTCCAGATAAGGAGGAAGGTCCCTGATACCCAATAAAAACAGGAACAAAGGTCCATGGGTTCTCCATCTTTCTGGAGCCCCCTGCCCCTGTTCTTACAGGAATAGCTATCTACCTTCTCCTTTTTCTCTCTTTCCAATAAAGTGTCTTCCTTTCTGAACTTGGTTCCTTTCATTTGTTACTGGTGCTGGGCTTACCCCTGGTGAACAGCTCAGACCGCTCAGCAGCGGTGTCCCATAACCTGGACGCGACAATTCTGATCCTCCGCCTCAGCTGCAAACTCAAAGAGTTCACAGAGCTGTAAGAGCTATCTTTAGAATCAAGCTTAAGCATTTCTTCTAGATTGAGGTTAGCAGGGCATGGAGGGATCCCTTCCATGAAAGGAACCCCTGAGAGTTCCCACTCAGGCAGCCTTTGGGGATGGCCTCGCCCACACCTGCACCAGAGGATGGAAAGGAGGAGGAAGAGCAGTTTCTTGCAGTGTGAGTGAAAGACTTTTGCCCTAGTATAGATTACTGTACAGTTATGGCAGTGGTCTAACATGGCGGAAGGCCAAAGCAGGAATGCTTACCACTTCTCTCTTTCTCTCTCTTTAATTGTAGCTCCTTTTCTCATTTGCGGGCAAAGAAAATTCCAATCAGTTCCGCACACGTCATCAATACCCACCCCAAGCGCTGCTTCTGGTTAGAGATCTTAAAACCTCCTGCATGTTTGTCTCTGGCAAAGGAGACAGCTCAATCACCACAGATTGTGTGTGCTCCTTTCCACATCCTCAATAAATACATTCTTCTGGTTTCTTACTTTTCTCTTCTTTGTTGCACCAGAAAACTGTAACAGTGAGGAACTCCTGGTCAACCTCCATGGAGGCCACTACGCAGTCGGCTTGGGCTTTCAGGCACCTGGGCTCCTGGCCGCTGCAGTGAGACCAGAGACAGGAGGGGCAGCGCTTCCTTCTGAAGGGGTTGCTGCAGTAGTGCTCGACCTTGCATCTCTCCTCCTTCCAGCCACCCCTCACAGTGCTCCAGGAGTTTCAGTAAGGTGCCACCCTTCTGTGCTTTTTGCGCTTTGGCGGGCTTCACACGTAGGGCATGCTGCCCAGGCTGCGGGCGCTGCATACCGCAATGGTAGTTGGGATGTTGGAGGCTTCTGGGACACTCAGCCTCCAAAGATGCCTGATGGCCGAGGCCCCGCCCCGAGGCCCCGCCCCGAGGCCCCAGTACAACCTGGCCCTAGCTGCTGTCTTCTCCCCTGGATCCCAGGCCCCGCTACCCACCACAGAACCAGCCCTGGGGCCCTTGACCTCAGAAACTTTGGATTAGATCACCAGCGGTGCAGGGGGAAAAAAAGAACAGGAAGAAAGAAAAAGGGAAGATTTCCATTGTCCTATTGATAGAGCTGCGTTCTGCACATAACATCTCAGTTCCCACCCCAGAAGCCCTAGAAGAGGAAAAATATAAGTGGCGAAAATCATTTAAAATAATCCGAATATAGCGAGCAAGAGAGACAAGTGCAACAGTTTGAATGTTGAAAGTTCCCCCAAAGCCCATGTGATTAAAGGTACACAGGGTAGTGCTGTTGTGAGGTGGTGGAACATTTAAGAGCCTTAGGTTAGTGAGGTGGGACCCCAATCCCGTCCTGTCTTTTTCTTTGTTTCCTGGTTCATGAGGTGGGTGGTTTGCACCACAGGTACACTCAACATGACATACCAGCCTCATAAGGGCCTGCAGATAGGAGGCCACTTGAAGTTAGGCTGGAACCTTCAGAACTGAGAGCCAAAATAAACCTTTTTTCTTCATAAGTGAACTGTCTCAGGTATTTCACTATAGTAAGGAGAAATTGACACCACATGACAAATAGATATGTAGGAATCCAAGGATAAGTTTTCCTCAAGAACAGAAGACCTGCTTTTCACATGCCATTTTGTTTTCTTCTTGCTGAGAGGAAAACTGGGCAAAGCAGAGCAATCCAAATCAACCAGTGTTGCTTACAGCATTGAATGGGATTTACAAAATTAGAAGACAAAAGTAAAAAGGAAAGGATCAAAAGAAAAATCAGAGTGTGAACCTCATCATTTTCATCTGTTTTCATTAAACTCTAGTAGTTTTTGGCATAATTATTGCTTAGTACACAAATTTAAATCGTATTTTACAAATCAAGTTACTGACTCTTCTCCCACAGTTTTTAAAATCAGAAATAAATGTTGAAAGTGATCAAATTCTTTAGCATCTATGGAAATGATTATGATTTTTCTTCTTAGCTAATCCATATGAGTTAGATTAATATATTTCTTTTTTTTTTTTTTGAGATAGGATCTCATTATGCAATTCAGGCTGGCCTTGGGCTCACTTGTAGCTCAGGCTGGTCTCAAACTTGCAACAATCCTCCTGCCTCAGCCTCCCAAGTTCTGGCATTACAGGTGTGTGCCAGCATGCCTGACTAGATTAATAGAATTATTGAACTGTTTTTCCACTCCTGAGATGAATCTTGAATAACTAATCTATATTCTTTAAGTATATGGATTTTTCTTCTTCTGAATTTTCATTGTGTTTGTATTTTAGCTGCTTGATTCACAGGGACATTTGAATAAACATAATGATTTTTTACTATAATATTATTTCAATAATATATAGGTAAATACATGAGTAAATCCATATTCAGGAATTATGTTGTTTTTTTCTAGAAAGTGCACTTTACTGAAGGATGGGAAATGTTAAATATAAACACAGCAAGAACTTTACAGGAACTTTCTAAGTTTTGTGCATGTATAATATTTTCCTAACACTTCACTGAGCTTTGTGGTCTACATATTTTTATCTTTTGCTACCCTAACAGTTACTGTTTGAATTAGTTAAAATGTATTGACTATAAAGCACATTGTTTGTTAATAAATCATTTAACATTCACCTATTTTTAAAGCTGCTGCTTTACTGCTAAATTTTGAAAATAAATACTAGAAATCATTGGGTGCTTCTTTGGCTGCATAGCCAGGGAAGCTATGTGATTTTGGATTAGGCACTCCATCGCTGAATTCAGTGATTGTTATTTTTTTCCTTGGGTAGTTTATGTTCCCAATTGCTTTTTAATCTGATTAATCCATCCACCATTTTGGCAGATTCTGCAGTGTCATGGTAAAAAGAGGGACAGGGATCATGAGGTTTTTATCTGTAACATTCCTCATTTCACAGTGTACCACCTGGGGGTTCAGAGGAGTGAGATCACTTACTCAAATCAAACTTTCATCTGACAATGGGAGCGGAGGTGGAAGGCATATAAGTATATCATTTCAAAAGTGAATCTATAGAAGAGCTTGGGGTAATGTAATTCAAGCGCTGAAGGAGAACAATCTCCAGCCCAGATTGATGTATCCTGCAAAACTCTCTATAAAATTAATGGAGAAACAAGATGCTTCCATGACAAAGAGGAGCTAGGAGAATTTGTGACCACCAGTCCAACCCTACAAAAAATACTGAAGGACATTCTAGGGAGAGAGAACAAGAATACGAGCATTTCAGGAACAATGGCAGAGAGCCCTCAGTGAACGAGGCAGACAGTGAAATGGAAGAGAAAAATAGACTATCAATGGCATAAAAATAGAATAGCAGAAATGAGGCAGAGAAGATTGGCTATAATCTCTAGTACAGAGGGCCTCGAAATACTAACAGAGCGAAACACAGGCAGAGTAGATCAGGAGATAGGGTCCATTGACCTGCTCTATATAGGGAGGCAGTGGGACCCAAAATAAGCAGTGCACCCCATGGGAGTGAAAGAGGAGGAATTGTCTAAAAAAGGGAGGCAGAGGATACTGTTAATGGGGTAACAAGATTTAGAATTTACATTATTCTCACCACTCTGCTTGGATGGATT
>PVJX010007139.1:0-72873 GCA_004027295.1 Dolichotis patagonum | reverse complement strand
CACAGTTCTCAGATGAAGAAATACGAATGGCAAATAAATACATGAAAAAATGTTCATCATCATTAGTCATGAGAGAAATGCAAATTAAAACCACACTGAGATTCCATCTCACTCCAGAAAGAATGGCCAAGATAGAAAACACTACCAACAACAAGTGTTGGAGAGGCTGTGGGGAAAAAGGAACTCTTCTACACTGTTGCTGGGAGTGTAGACTGGTGCAACGACTGTGGAGGTCAGTCTGGAGATTCCTCAAAAAGCTGGGTATGGAAGTCCCATTTGACCCAGCTATTCTGCTTCTAGGCATATTTCCAGAAGAACTGAAAACATCGTACCACAGTGATTTATGTGCACCCATGTTTATAGCAGCAAAATTTGTAATAGCCAGATCTTGGAATCAACCTAAGTGCCCATCAACTGAGGAATGGATAAAAAAGTTGTGGCATTTTTATACAATGGAGTACTACTCAGCTATAAAGAATGATCACATCGAGATATTTATAAATAAATGGACACGACTTGAGACCATTCTCTTAAGTGAAATAAACCAAACTCACAAGGGTAAATACCATATAATCTCCCTAATATGAAATTTGATAAGAGTATATAAGACTTTATTGTAAGCATGAGGCCCCATCTCATAGCTTCAAAGTCTTTCAAAGTTTTAAATCATCTGTTGGAATGGTGTTATCCTGTTTTGTTTGACTATATCATACGTGATGATATGAACCGCTGTTTTGAAGAAAACATTATGACAGCTATTGCTGATTTAATATTATCCTTCTTAGAAGTCCTACCATGCTTTTTTTTGGTTCTATTACCATTGGTTCTGTCTACCACATTGTGTCTCATTGGAATTTGAATATGTGTGATAGTTCAAACAAATTTTTTTCTTTTTTATCAAAAATGAGATATTATAATACCCATTGATCATTTTCTGTTGTTCGGTTCAGAAAGCCCTGGAATTCTTTCACTATATGCATGGCTTTATACTATTGTGTTATGTTTGATATTATTGTAATTGAAACCATGCTCAACTATAGCAGAGTAAGAGATATGGCATTAGATACTGTTGATGTCCAGTTGACTTAATGTAATGTACTGTGTTGCCTATGTTGTCCTCTTCTGATCTGCTCTGTACTGCCCCCTTTTGTTTTATTCTCTTCTAAATAAAAAAAAAGAAAATTAGATGATCTTTTTGATCATAGTTAATATACAAGAAAATAGTCACCATTAAGCGCTTGGCATTTAAGCTAATAATTGAATATTTAAAATTTTTATTTAATTTTTTTTCTGAAAAATTGAAAATTTTCATCAAATTTGGTGAGAAAGTATTGTTTCTAGGAGTTGTCAGTCATTCATGTATATTTTATATTTAAAGAGTTGAGTTGCTGGGTGTTATTATTTTAGTTATGTAATGTCACAATAGTCAATATACTTTTCAAAATTAGTTTATCTGTATATGCTACAAATAAATAGACATGATATTTGATATGTAAGTATTTAAATATTCATGGAAATTTTAAAAAATTATACTAATAGAAGCTAAAATTTGTTGTAGGTTAATTTTAGCTGGAAATTGTTAAAAGCAGGTGTTACATTTTTCTTTGTGCATTATAAAGAAACTCAGTATCATGATAACTCTGAATGCTTCTTAATGGAACATGGTGGCCTTAATATGCAATTTATTTTTCATATTGCAGAGACTTTGTGTCTATCTTTATTCATTGATAAAAGTCTAAAGGTTCTCAAAACAATGTTTGACATATGTTAGATACTCAACAACATTTATTGAATTGATGAATATAGCATCACTTCTTGACTACCAGATCAATAGGAATGAAAGTTTGGGACATTCATCCCATATTTTTAGATGATTCTCTTTGTTCATTATTAACTATACATTCCCCTCACAAAATAGATTTGCTTTTTTTTTTAATTGATACCAGGGATTGAACTCAGGACCACACACTTTCAAGGTACGTGCTTATGCCACTGAGTCAAATTTCTAGCCCTAAATTGCTTTATTTTTAAACCAAAAAAGAGAAAGAATAGGTGGAAAGCTGGCAACCTGTGCTCCAGGCAATTGAGCTTTGGGCTAGCTACTGGGTACACTGGACTGAGTCCCGGAAGCTCCACAGCCTTAGTGCACTACACCCAGCACGGCCTTCTCTCAGTTTGGGGAGGTGGAGGCTGAGCCGGGGCCTATGGCCCGGTAGATCATACCTGACCCCTAGGACACAGGACTGTGGCCTGAGGTTCTACGGGCTCCAGTCCACCATGCCTAGCATCTGCCTTATAAATTAGGGAGCCAAGATCCTGCAGACAGGATTTAGGACGCTGTGAGGTGAGTCCTGCTGCCCGAAGGCGGGCTGTGGAGAGCTGGCGACTTGAGCTCCAGCAATTGAGCTTCTGGCTAGCTACTGGGTACACTGGACTGAGTCTTGGAAACTGCACAGCCTTAGTGCACCACACCCAGCGGCCTTCTCTCAGTTGGGAGGCAGAGGCCGAGCTGGCGGTCTGACCGCCCAGTGTGCGCTGGTCTGGGGGAGCTTAAAACCAGGACTCTCGGTGGTTGAGATCATACTCAGCCCCTAGGACATGGGACTGTGGCCTGAGGTTCCACATGCCCTAGTTTATGAGGCCCAGCTTCCACCTTTCAATTTAGGGAGCCAAGAGCCTGTGGGGGAGCCACCGCTGCTCCAGGAACTGAGGGTGCAGGAGGTAATTCACCACACATCCAGAGGAAGCTTTGGAACACCGCTCAAAGCAAGGAAATATAGAAAAATGACAAAAGGAAAGACCAAAAGGCAGGCTCAAAGCTCCAGCCCACCCCAAGAAAGCTTAGGAGCCATGTACATAGAAAAAAAAAGAAGCCATACACCTGAAATGTCTGAAATGATATAAAATGAAATAAAGATGCAACTAGGGGAAGCTATGGAGAAATTCAAATCAAAAACACTTGCCCAGGTAAAAGAAAAATTGATAAAAGTAGTGAAAGAAATAGTGAACACATCTAGTGAAAACACAGCTAAAAAATTAGAGGAACAAAACAAATAGATAGAATCCCTGAATGAACACTATAAGAAACAAACAGAATACATAAAGCAGATTCAAAGAGATATACAGGAAATCAAAAATGCTATTGAAAGCTTCCAAAACCACCTCAACAAAAGTGGAGACAGAATTTCAGACCTCGAAGATAAGATCACAGCCAGTGAAAAGGAAAGGAAAGACCTTTTAAAAATATTAAAGAATTAGGAAATAACAATTCAACACCTGCAAGAGGATGCAAAGAAAAATAATGTAAGATTAATAGGGATAAATGAAAAAGAAGGGGACAGCCAAAATGATATCAAGAGGATATTTACAGAAGTAATAGCTAAAAACTTCCCAAACATGAGAAGAGGAACTGACATTTGGATAAGTGAAGCATTTAGAACTCCAAACAGCCATAACCAAAATAAAACTACACCCAGGCACATAATAATCACCATCCCAGAAATCCACCATAAGAATAGAATATTAAAAGCTGTTAGAGAGAAAAGAGAGATTACCTATAAAGGAAAACCTATCAGAATCACAGCAGACTTCGCAACACAAACAATGAAGTCAGGAAGAGCATGGAGTGAAGTATTTCAGATCCTAAAGGAAAACCACTTCCAACCCAGATGGGACATACCAGGCAAAACTGTCCTTCAAAATGGATGGAGAAATAAGATACTTCCATGACAAAGAACAGCTGAAGAACTTCATGAACACCAAACCAACCCTACAAAGAATGCTGAAAGACATTCTAGATACACATGGGATGAAACCACCAAGCAAGGCAGACAATTAAACAGAATGGAAAGCTAAAGGCACAACAGCAGAAAGTCAACAATAAACCAATATATAACAGTTACAACCATTAATGTAAATGGCCTCAACTCACCAATCAAATGAAACAGACTGGCAGAATGGATCAAGAAACCACATACAACCATATGCTGCCTACAAGAAATCCATCTAACCAAAAAGGACACTCATAGACTGAAAGTCAAAGGATGGAAAACAATACTTCAAGGAACAAGAAACCAAAAAAAAAAGCTGGAGTAGCCATCTTGTTTGCAGACAATGTGAATTTTAAACCAAGAATGATCAAAAGAGATAAAGAAGGTCACTACATACTAGTTAGGGGAAAACTTCAAGAGGAAGAGATAACAATCTTAAATATATATGCACCAAATTCCAGAGCACCCAGCTATATAAAGAAAATACTAACAGAAATGAAAAATCAAATAAGCAATAATACAATTATAACAGGAGACTTTAACACACCATTGACACAAAGGGACAGATCAATTAGACAGAAACTCTGCAGACAAAACAGAACTGAATAACACCTGTGAACAAGTGAACTTGATAGATGTATACAGAGTGTTCCTTCCAACAACACCAGAATATACCTTCTTCTCAGCAGTACATGGGACATTCTCTAAAATAGACCATATACTAACCCACAGAACATATTTAAGTAAATGCAAAAGAATTGAGATTATTCCATGCATGTTATCAGATCATAGTGCTGTGAAACTAGAAATTAATGATAAAAGAAATTGCAAAAAACCTACAAACACATGGAAACTGAATAATACACTGTTGAGCAATCATGGGGTCACAGAGGAAATTAAAGAAGAAATTAAACAATATCTACAAGCAAATGAAAATACAAACACAACTTACCAGATTTTGTGGGATGCAATGAAAGCAGTCCTGAGACGAAAATTTATTGCAATGAGTTCCCACATCAGGAAGACAGAGAGAACACAAATAAACAACCTGACACTGCAACTCAAACATCTAGAAAAAGAAAAGCAAACCAAGCCAAAAGCCAAAAGAAGGGAGGAAATTATAAACATCAGAGCAGAAATTAATGCAACAGAGACTAAGAAAACAGTACAAAGGATCAATGAATCAAAGAGTTGGTTCTTTGAAAGAATAAATAAAATTGATAATCCCCTGGCCAACCTTATTTTAAAAAGGAAAGAAAAGACTCAAATTCATGCAATAAGAAATGAAAAAGGTGAAATTACTATAGACTCGGTGGAAATACAGAAGATCATCAACACCTATTTCAAAAACCTCTACTGTCATCAGTTCAATAACACTGAAGAAATAGAGTGATTCCTAGATATATATGAACTACCAAAGCTGGATCAGGAAGATGTAAAACTGCCAAATAACCCAATTTCTATTTCTGAAATTAAAAATGTAATTAAGTCCTTGCCTACAAAGAAGAATCCAGGCCCAGATGGATTTACTGCAGAATTCTACAAGAAATAAAAAGAAGACTTAATTCTAACACTCTGAAACTCTTCAATGAAATTGAAAGCGAAGCAAGTCTTCCTAAGTCATTGCTGGAAGCAAATATCACTCTGGTACCAAGACCAGAGAAAGACTCAACTAAAAAAGAGAACTATAGGCCCATTTGCCTGATGAACATAGATGCAAAAATTCTCAATAAAATATTGGCAAACAGGATGCAGCAAATCATCAAGAAAGTTATACACCATGACCAAGTAGGATTCATCCCAGGAATGCAGGGATGGTTCAACATATGCAAATCAATAAATGTAATCCACCATATCAATAGAGCCAAAAGGAAGAACCACATGATCATCTCTATAGGTACAGAAAAGCTTTTGATAAGGTCCAACACTCATTCATGAGAAGAACCTTACAGAGAATTGGAATAGAAGGTCTTTATCTCAATATGGTAAAGGTCATCTATGACAAACCAACAGCCAGCATCATATAAAATGGTCAAACACTGAAAGCTTTTACCTTAAAATCAGGCACAAGACAAGGATGTCCATTATCACCACTGCTATTCAACATAGTACTGGAAATACTAGCCAGACCAATAAGACAGGAAAGAGAAATAAAAGGAGTAAAGATAGGAAAAGAAGAAGTTAAATTATCATTATTAGCAGATGACATGATACTTTACATAGAAGACCCCCAAAACTCTATTGAAAGACTCCTAGATATAATAAATAAATTCAGCAAGGTAGCTGAATATAAACTCAATACTCAAAAATCAATAGCATTTCTATACCCTAACAACCAAAGCACTGAGAGAGAAATAAGAGAAGCCAAAACCCTTGACACTAACATCCAAAAAAATGAAATACTTAGGAATTAATCTCATGAAAGGTTTAAAACAGCTATACAAGGAAAATTATAATACCCTGAAAAAGGAAATCGAAGAGGACCTCAGAAAACGGAAAGACATCCCTTGTACATGGACAGGAAGAACAAACATTGTGAAAATGGCCATTCTCCCAAAATTACTATACAGATTCAATGCAATCCCAATCAAAATACCAGTAACATACCTCATAGATCTAGAGAAATCACTCCAAAAATTCATCTGGAAACAGAAGAGACCTAGAATAGCAAAGGCAATTCAAAGGCAAGGCAGGAGGCATCACAATCCCTGACTTGAAATTATACTACAAAGCTACAGTAATAAAATCAACATGGTACTGGAATGAAAACAGACCTGAAGATCAGTGGAATAGATTGGAAGATACAACCACAACCACAAACTCACTCAACCAGCTTATCTTTGATAAAGGGGCCAAACATGCTCGCGGGAAGAATGACAGTCTCTTTAACAAAAGGTGCTGCAAAAATTGGCTATCCATTTGCAGAAGACTAAAACTAGACCCATGCCTATCACCATATACTAAACTAAAATCTAAATGGATCGAAGATCTAAATATTAAAACAGAAACACTAAATCTGTTGGATGACAAATTAGGTAAATATCTCAAAGATATAAGGGTAGGAAGAGAATTCATGAACAAGAACCAAAGTACACGGGAAATACTTCCCAGAATCAACAACTGGGACCACATCTTATTAAAGTGTTTCTGCATGTTGAAAGAGGTTTCCAGCAGAGTGAAAAGAAAACCCACAAATTGGGAAAAAGTCTTCACGGACAATTCCTCAGATAAAGGACTTCTGTCTAGAATTTATAAAAAATTTTAAAAAATCAGACCCTCGAAATCCAAAAATTGGCATCTGAAATGAATACACAGTTCTCAGATGAAGATATATGAATGGCAAATAAATACATGAAAAAATGTTCATCATCATTAGTCATTAGAGAAATGCAAATTAAAATCACAGTGAGATTCCATCTCACTCCAGAATGAATGGCCAGGATAGAAAATACGACCAACCACAAGTGCTGGAGAGGCTGTGGGCCAAAAGTAACTTTTCTGCACTGTTAGTGGGAATGTAGACTGGTGCAACCCCTGTGGAGGTCAGTCTAGAGATTCCTCAAAAATCTGGGTCTGGAGATCACATTTGACCCAGCTATTCCACTTCTAGGCATATTCCCAGAAGATCTGAAAACATCATACCATAGTGATATATGTGCATTCATGTTTATAGCAGCACAATTTGTAATAGCCAGATCCTGGAAACAACCTAAGTGCCCATCAACTGAGGAATGGATAAAAAAGTTGTGGTATTTTTATACAATGGAGTACTACTCAGCTATAAAGAATGATCACATTGAGATATTTATAAATAAATAGACACAACTTGAGACCATTCTCATAAGCAAAATAAACCAAACTCACATGTGTAGATACCGTATAGTCTCCCTAATATGAGCGTTGACAAGGGTATATAAGATTTTATGGTAAGCATGAGTCCCCATCTCATAGCTTTGAAGCCTTTCAATGTTTTCATTCATCAGTTGGAATGGTTTATTCTGGTTTTTTTTTTTTTTTACTATATCATGCATGGTGGTATGATCAGCTGTTTTTAAGAAAACAAAACTTTATGACAGCTATTGCTGATTTAATATCATCCTTCTTAGAAGTCCTACCATGCTTCTATTCTTCTACTGCCATTGTTTCTATCTATCGCATTGTGTCTTATTGGGATTTGAATATGTGTGATAATTTAAACAAAATTTTTTTAATCGAAAATGAGACATTAGATATCATAGTACCCATTGATCATTTTCTGTTATTTGGTTCAGAATGCCCTGTAATTCTTTCACTCTTTGAAGGGTTTATACTAATTTTTATGTTTGATATTATTGTATTTGAAACTATGCTCAACTATAGCAGAGAAAGAGATATTTTGATATCTACTGTTAATGTCCAGTTGTCTTAATGTAAAGTATTGTGTTGCCTATGTTGTCCTGTTCTGATCTGCTCTGTACTGCTCTCTTTTGTTTTATTCTCTTTAAAATAAAAAAAAAGAAAAAAAGAGAGAAAGAATAGAAATAACATTTTTCAGGCTTTGGGTTTCTAACAACCAAACAATGACAAGGATGATAAGAGCATGTTTATACGTGGCTCTTGTTGAATTTTGAGACTAAGATTGTTCTCCTCTTTCCTTACTTTGTCCTTACAAAAACATCAAAGTAATGAAATGAAAAACAATTGAAGAGTAAGACACTTTTTGGAGTGTTGTCTTCTTGTTTTGTTTTGTTTTGTTTTGTATCAGGGATCCAACTCATGACCTCATGTTTGACAGGCAGACACAGTGCTGCTGAGGTGCATCCCCAGCCTGGTGTGATTTTGAGTAGAGTATGGAAATCCAGTCTGAATAGCAAACCCAACCCTTGGTCAATCAGCATCATGTATTCTTATCTCTTTGTCTTTTATATTTTAACCCTCTTAATCTGCTACAATCACCTTCACTCCCATCAAAATTAATCACACCAAACTTCATGCTAGAGACTTCAAGAACTCTCTTAAAATTTTCCATCTGTAAAATTCTCCTTAAGATTAATAATTGTCTGATTGAAATCATTCTACTTCAAGAAGTCTTACACTACTTGGAAAATTTTTTAAAAATACATCTTAATTTAGCTAAGATGATTTACAGTCTCTACAACTGGGAAGCAGCAAAGAGTTCTCTACTTAATTGATGTTTATGTATCTTTAATGGTTATTTCCCCTGATATGGCTGATCAGATGAAAGGCACTGCCTTGCCATGGAATGAGGATTTTCATCTTCTGCCAATGAAACCGAACATTCAGCAAAATCTTTTGTTATGTCTGGCTACTTGTAATTTGACCGACTGTCACAAATCACTGTCTCTTTAGCCTGACAAGTAGTAAAATACCATTAGGAATGCTGTTTTCTAGTGATCTAGCAAAACAATGATTAGAATAATGATGGTTTGTGGGAGGCAATATATGTGTAAACCTTTGTAAACTCTGTACATATGAGTTGTTTTCATTACCCATAATTGAAGTTGTCATGACTTATTTTTTTCTGTGCTGAGTGAGAAAGTGTTTCTCTAATTCAGGCTTCCACTTGTATTGCCTGAGAATGGATGTCTTGTGGACATTAACTGTGACAGGTTTTCTGGAAAGCTTTCTAGTCTGTGGTATCATTGTGGATGATTTCTTAAGATTACATAGCTAGTTTCAGAATGTGGCATTTTAGTTGGTAAATGAATTATTTGTGAAGGAAGGGTATTGTGCAATGCATTATTAAAAACATTGAAGATGATATAGTTTTCTGACTTTTTCTGAAAATGGTGATTCCTGCATATTTTAATATTAATTTCACTTTGAATTTGTAGTGGAGAGAATTCAGAAACTGAAAGAAAAGAATTAGAGTTTAATGAGGAAATGCTAGCAGGCATGCTCATTAAACCCACTGGAACTTTATCCCACATGAGTGTAAGTGCCTGTCCTCAGTGTCAATACTGATTCATGTGTTCATGCCTTATCTATAAAAGGACAGAAAACTGAATCCCCTCCTTGTTATCCTCATTTTACTTGGTTTCTGTGTGTGTACATGTATGTATGTATGTATGTTTTTATGCTACACACACATGAATACCTCATCTGCTCAATAGACACAGTATTTCAATATATATCTTGACTCTTTTAAGTGCAAAAAATGAGAGGTTATCATTGAAACATGAGAAACACTGGCATCTCGGGAGAACTCCTGCTATGTGAACTTCTCCCATTGACACATGCTTATAAATTAGCTTAGTGAAACTCAGCTATCTAGTCAGCAGCAAAATGATTATTAACTTACATGATGAGCAAGAGACACTAAACTAACTCTCTCCGAACAGATTGATGTTTAACCTACATGGCTGTCATACTCCAGGTATATAGATTAATACATTAACGTGATCTGCTTCTATCTAATTTTTGTGTTAACTTTGAGAAATCACACAAATTCTTATTTTCTGAAAGAGTTAAATGAAACTATATCTTTATTCTAAAACCATCCTGAAGTGTTAGATTTGCAGAATTCTTTGGAGGGCAGAGTCACTGGAGGAGCACACCAAGACTTTTGTTAAATTTGGGTTAGTTTTATCTCCAATATGCTGTCCAAGAGTGTTACAGAGTTCATAAACTGACCATACAAGACAGTCTGTTAGTGTTACAACCTTATTTAGAGCCTTCCATGTGCTGTGAGGAGAGAATCCTCAGATGGCAGGTCTTGGCCTTTTTATAAAGGGTGATAGTCCAACACTTTCTATATGAAGGCATATTTGATTACTTTTCTGCAGCAAGCTTCCAGTGAAATTTAAGTCATCAAAGAACTGCTCTCCTCCTATTCTGCCTCTATTGATGTGTCACAGCTTTAAATATAGCAGGGAAAATTCAGGGATAAAGATGCCTACATGGCAGAACTCTGCTTCACTGAGTTCCTAGGACTCCAATATATGATTATGAGGGAAAGGAACTCAGTCTTAGTTTTTACAGATTTTACTAATGCATGTAGGTAAACTTACAGCTTTTGTAAAGTCAAAATACTTTTGTGCTTTTTGCTATTTGAGAGATGCTAACTCACTTGAAAAGCAGGCATTTGTCACTGAGTAGAAGACAGTACACAAGTTAGCAAGCATCTAATAGCCTCATTTATGAAAATGAAAAATATGTGGGACAAAAAAGAAAGGTAAGATTCTGTAATGTCAGAAGTGATTATCACAGTGAAACAAGCATGAAGAGAGGATCTGTGCTCAATCTGGAGCTCTGTGTTCCTAAGAGTCTACACAAGAGTAGTTGTCTTAGTTACTTTTTACTCATCGCTGAGACAAAATACCTGATGCCCAAAGTTGGGAAAGGAAAGGTTTATTTCTTACAGTTTTAGGGGGTTTCAGTCCATACTCAGTTGGCTCCAAGGCAGGGTGGCATGGTGGGGACGCCATTCATGGCAGCTGCAAACAGCAAGCGGGAACTGGCAAGAGAGAGAGACACACCTTCTGCCTGCCATTACATCACATCCTGGCTTTACCTCCAGGCCGATGTAGCACTCACACCCCCAATCCAAGCACTAGACAATGAACCAATCACAATGCATAATGCAAAGGCATGAGACTTGGGGGCCACTGACATAAACCATGACAGTAGTCTTACTTTGTCCTTTCTCAGGCAATTCTCCAACTGTCCTCTAGAACACTGAAGTGCATTTAAGCCAGTGAGAGTTTTATATTCATAAGAACCAGAGGACAAGGCTCATTAATGTACTTACAAGACTTCCAAAGGGAATAATGATGTGACTTTTCTTCCTCCACTGAAGAATTCATCAGATTTTTTGTTCAAGATTTGAACTGCCAAAATCTTTTTCTATCCCTGCTTGTGATCTTCACTGGTGATAACAGAACAGTTAGAAACAGTTATCTAAATATTCATCTGGATGCTTACTACTGTCAGAGGTTTAAAAATGCCCTTGTTTCTGTGTCACCTGTTAGTACAGCAGAGATCTACAAAATGCTATATTTGTGAAGACACACTTAATTTGAAAGCAAAGATTCTCAAAGCTAGAACTACCTTCAGGTTAAATTTTTTGCAAGTTTTCCTGAATTTAAGCAGGTAAGAAAATTTCACATTCATTTCAAGGAAGACATCTGAAATCCTGAGTGATTTCTTTATTTGGTTTACGGGAGGAAAAACTTCAAATGGCTGGTGAGAGAAAGTGACCCTATCCAGTCTTAGAATAATTCAGCAATGAACTAGCTGTTGAATTTCTAGTCAGGGCTTATACAGGCATTTATTTTATAATTCTTTAAAAAGGATGTGCACTATCAGCGAGGTGCAGCAAATAATCCTTTATTGTGTACTGCATCAATCATGAATGATTTAATTAAACACAGGCAAGACTGATAGAATAAATGGATGGATGAGTGAATGGATGAATGAATGAAGGGAGATGGCAAATAGTAATAAAGTTTCAGAGCTGATCCTCATTCCAAGTGCCAAGAGTGAATCATTGCCAAGAGGTTATGTACTGAGGGAGTAAAAAAGCCTGAGTAGGGACTTAGTACTTTACTGGGTACAGTATTTGTTTGTTTTGAGTCATTTAAAGATGCCTATTCATAAGAGTGATATAGAGAAACATTCTGATTTAAAATCCAGAGTATCAATTCAAATAAATAGATTTCTATGTTGATAGATTCCTATGCTGGAAAGAACAAATTGGTCATGTTCTTTATCTAAGAAAAGTACGCAAGATCTATTGTTGCTTAAAAAGGTGATGTAAGGATATGAGAAAGATACAAGTCTGCTGGAAACCCAGTATCATTTATTCTACTGGGGAAAACTTATTTAAGAATGACTGGACCAGAAGCTTGATCCTAGCTCTCAGTAGAAATGATCAAAAAACAAAATAGCTCAGGCTTGACTTAAAGTCACATGAGTGATGCTCTTAAAAATTTTTTTGTCAAAATGTTCTATGAAGAAATTTCAAAAATTAAGAATTTTCATAAATATTAACAGCAATATAAAGATAACTTACTCTTTTAACCATCACTTCTGATTTTTGCTTCACATGGGAAGCGTTCCTAAAAATGTCTTCTAGTAATCACCTCAATGTGTTTGTGCAGAATGTTTACATTCTGTGAGTTTTCAGTTTTAGCCTTAGATATTAATTAGTGACAGAGAATATGGGAATGTAGACTTTTGTAACTGGTCAGTACTGCTCACATCTACTTTTTCCCCATGAGCCCAACAGTTAGTACATTAATGTTATTGTCCAATGTTCATATTTTTATTTCCATGTAAATGTCATGGACACATAAATCCATTAGTGTAAAAGATTGTTTCCTTTCATATTCAATCTTATTTTTGCCACAGGTAAAAGTAACCTTATTTTTCATTTGTTTCACCTGTATTTCTATCGTTAATTAATTTTCAAACTCAAAATTGTGGATGAATTCTGTAAAAACAGAGTATAGTCTCTGGTGTCCTCTGAGACCTGTTTCCTCACACGTGGCCATCTTCTTTCATCCTGTTTTCATGATGAACAGGCCCCTGGTAGGCCTTTGTGTGCCCACATATACTCTTACTACCAAGTCACTGGTTAGATTGATTTAGGATCCATGCAAGCCATCTCCTATAAATTTAATGTTCTCTTTAAAGGTCATGTATCCAAGTGTAGTCACAGTCTGTGGTAGTGTTGAATGAACTTTCACATAGACATTGGGGTGCAATTCAGCCCTTAATACTTGGGTAACTTTTTAGTTCTGAAAATTTTTAAAAAAATTTATAAATTTTAGTAGCTTACTCTCTATTCATTTTACTCTATTTTTGCATCTTAGAGATACTTATTGTATACATGCTGGGTTTCTTAAATGTGTTAAAAGGAAAAGGGAGTAATTCATGGTGAATTAATCACAATGTCTTTTAATATAATAATTTTCTATTTAAATATTCACTCATAAGTTTGATCATGTCTTATAATGATTGCTTTTACAAAGAGTTATTTTACATTTTCTTTCATTTACTCTTTTATCTTCTGTCTTAGCTCAATGTCATCTTTGGCTATCCTTTCGATTTTTAGAGTTGTTCCATAAAGATTATTGGAAGTTTGGTGTCTAAGTTGTCTTGTCAAATACTTGGTTTCACCCAACATTTTATTTTTTTTTCAGAGAACCAAACTGACAGTATTCTAAATTATTTCTTTTTCTTTGTATCCATAGATGATCCCCTGCTTTCTCGGCCTTGAAACAAAAGGCAGAATGAGAGAATTCTCAGGAACTTATGGACTAATTGACTAGGTACTCTCTAGTAACTGAGTCATTACTTTCCTTTGATTCTCAGATCTCTACCTTTGGAATTTTCAGGCCAGAGTGTCTATGGCTAAACACAGTAATCCCTATTCTTCTAGATATTTATAAAACTTGATCTTAGAGACTAATTGGTTCATATAGAGGTTTTAAAATCATCCTGCCTGCCATTTCCCTGTTACTTTGCACCTTATCACTTTTTTGAGTTATTTTATTGAGGCTTTTATAAGAAAGTCAGGACAATATGGATATTTAATCCATGATAGTTAGTCAGAATTCTTTAATCTGGCTCTGACTAGGACAGAATTAGTGCAAGAGCAGTGACTCTCAACCAGGCACTCTTGACAATGCTTGAAACTAGTTTTGGTGTTTGTAACTGTAGATCTACAGAGTACAAGTCAAAAACATGGCTACATGTCCCACAGTGCACTGTATAGATGCTTGTTTCCCCAAAAGAGAATTTAGTACCAAATGTATACTGCATTTTGTTGAGGTTGCTAAAACATGATGCAAAGAAAATTTAAAAGCTTGTCTTTACACTTATTAAGAAATTCAGTCATTTGTATGAAAGACAAAGAGTCAGATGCTAAACACTATAATAATCAAGGAACTATTTCATACAAACAATGGAAATAATTGCATTATGGGTATTTCTTAAAATATATTAAAATATATTAATACCTATTTAATATTTATGAAGAATTAAATCTATAAGAGATTAATAAAATGCATGAATGCCTGCTTTAAATAGATAGGGAAAACGAACTTATCACATTGATTCTCAACTCTGTATGCACATTAGAGGAACCAGCAGAACTTTGAGAAATAGTACTGATGCCTGTGCACTACACAAATAAACCAAAAGAATTAGACATGGTCATTTTCAGCAGTACTTTTTAAAACTTTACATGTCTGTGCTGATTAATTTTCTGTCTTTTTAATAATGCTTGTATAATGCCTGAAGAGCAGTGGGTCATCTATCTCAATTTTTTTGACCTTCTGTTTGGTTTTTATCAAAGGGATTGTATTTTTACCTTGCATAGATTGCACTTGATTTTTGCCCCCTCAAATATTGGTAGGAAAAAGTCAAAGGATCTTTTAAAAGTGAAGTAAAAAAATGAATAGATTTAAAATATATTCGAATAAGGTTCTGAAATTTTTGAGCTTTAAGAATATAATATTCAAAACAGGCATTGGGGCACACGCCTTTAATATTAGAACTCTTGCAAGCTGAGGAAGGAAAATTACAAGTTTAACCCCAAGCCTGGGCAACTTATTGATTTATCACAACTATAATTTAAAAGAAAAAAAAGAGCTGCTTTCAATCCCCAGTACTGGAATAAAGGGTTTATTTTTGCAATTCACGTGATCATTGAAATCACTTTAATTAAGAGGATGGAATATAAAATGCCCAAAATTAAAATGTATAATAAAATATAAAATTATAAAACTGTATATTATGCTACTCAATGTGTGAAAAGTGTCAATAATTAATCAATTATACCTAACTGACACTTACTGAAAACTTTCTATGCAGTTTAAATAATTAAATAAATTTATTTAATCTATCAATCAATCTATTTAATATAATCTACCATTGAAGTGGTTGTCATTGCAGTATGAGAAAATCAAGACATAAAAAGAATAAATGCATTCCACAGGATATGCATCACATGCTAGCAAAGCCCATGAGCTCTAACTCAGGATATGATTTTCTTAACTATTATGTTACTGATTTGACTTTCTTAAGGTAGTGTATAGAGTAAAATCATTGAGAAAAAAGAAAGCAAAAGTAAGAACTTCGAAAAATACTCCTTATTTTGTATTTTCCCTAACCAAGTGTTTCACATTTTTATAATTGAAAACATTTAACATGACTGCCCCAAATAAATTAAAAATTGATAACATTATTTGCTTTGAAGTATGCATGTAATACAATTAGCTATTTGAATATCTTTTTGTATGCATGGAATCTTCAAGGAATTTCAGCAACTGTTTACAGATAAAAATTATAAATATGAATATATTTAATTTGTTAATGTTGATTAGTTTATTTATCATTAGGAAAACCATGCCATTTTAATATTGCTTCTTCCATTAGAATTAAAAATGTTATAATTTTTTTAGACTGGCCTCTATAGAAAATTCACAATTCTATTTTTAATACTTTGGTTAATAAAATCTCAGTTTTCTTGGGCTTTCTCTCCTTTTTCAAGATACAGTGGTAAGAAAAGTTTTTGGGATCAGACCTGTGAAAGATTCAGTGTAAAATCAACAGTTCCTGGCTTTCCATTTAGCAAGTGCTTACTCTCTCTGAATTTCAAATTTGTTTGCCTTTAAAAAGAGCACAGGAAGGCACATGCCTATAATCCCAGCACTTGGGAGGCTGAGGCAGGAGAACTGTTGGGAGTTCAAAACCAGCCTGGGCTACAAAGTGAGCTCAAGGCCAGCCTGAGCTGCATAGTGAGATCCTGTTTAAAAAAAGAGAGAGAGAGAGAGAAAGAAAAAAGAAAGAAAGAAAATCAAAATAATAAAAGGAGCATAGCAACCTAACTCTGTTGTGAAAAATACTAAATTAGAATGAAAAAAAGCTTCCAAAAAGTTGCATCTATTTCAATCTCATCCCATCAACTCAATTCCCAACCCCCAACCCCACCCACAGCAGCAGCCAACTCATATTCCTAGAACAAAATAGTTTTTGGATTCTCTTGCTCTCCCTTTAAATCTACTCTGCCCCCATTCTCAGCCAGAAGGAGGCAAAATGCCCTATTTTCAGAAGTCTCCAAAAAAATCTGATCAAAAACAACAGTTGTCTGAAGATAGTAAAGTGAGGTTGGGATGTCTCAAAAACCAAGTCGTATAGACAGTGTGTTGGTGGTTTCTTCATCTTTATTCCTTCTAGTAAACACAGAACATAATGTATTTAAGAGGATCCAAATAATCCTTGAGTTAACTTTTTAGACTTCTTTAGTTGGGAGTGTTTAGCTTTACCTCTCATAGGAGTGATTCTCTATTACAAATATTCTCAATTTACGCTCTCTGAAAACTTTATAAATTATTTTTGCAGAAGCTCTGGGCTTTATTTTCCCACACAATTTTTCAGTGGAACTAAATGTACCAGTATGACTTTGATACCAGCTTACAATTCAAAGAATTTGTCATGTCAGGAGTCAAAGTGAGGTAGAAACTCTAGGAGGTCTAAACACTTATCCACTGATTCTAATCTGATGATAAATCATGGACAGACACAAACTGCTCTCCCTGACTGACTGAAAGCCTGACACATAATTAGTTTCCCTGCTTGAGATCCCATCTGCAACATACTCATGTTATCAAAAGTGTCCATATAGGAAGGCCATTTAGAAGATCAGTTAGAAGTCTTAATATTTTTGTGCTTCTACAACAAAATACCCAAGACCAAATATTTATAAATGAGAGAAAGTTATATTCTTCATGGTTTTGCAGTTTGAGAAGACTAGAATCAAAGCTCCAGCAAGTTTGGGGTCTGGCGGAAGCTTATTCTTCATAAACAATGCCCCCTACTGGTGTTCACATGGTAAAGAGATGGAAAACCAAAGGCATTATCTTGCCCCCATGAGATAAGGGAATTTATTAATTCGTGATGGAAGAATCTTAGGACTAGCAGTTACTTAAAGATCTCTTCTGAAGTTTTACTTAGATTAACTTAGTAAAACATTATGAACTTTAGCCACTTGTTGAAACATTATAACTCATAAATTGTTGCTATTTCTCAATAAATTTCATAACAATGATACAATACGACCTTAATTAGTACATGTATGTCGTACACGTTTCAGTCCTTGTTTGTACTTGGTACATGTACACGAACAGCTTAATTCTGTTTTTCAACTTCTATTTCTCCCCTTTCCCTCCTTCTCTTGCTCCCCTTCCCTTTGAGAAAGATCTACCTTTCTACTTTATATTACCTATCCTTTATTTTGCTCCTTATTATTTATATTTTGGGTTTCTCATATAAAAGACACTATGAACTATTTAAGCTGTGTTTCCGATTTACTTCACTTAATATAATGCCCTAAAGATGCATTTGCCTTCTTACAGATAACTCACATTTGTTTTTTCTTTGTGTAAAAATCATATTTTCTTCATCCATTCATATGGTGATGGACAGATAGGCCATTTTGCAAGTTTAGCTACTCTAAATTCTGCTGCTGTAAACATCGGTATGTATGTATTATTATTCTTAACATTTTGGGAAGATGTCATAAGGGGAAGTATATTAAATTGAAATATATTCTGAATTACTTTACCAATTCAATAATAACTTTTCTATGATTATCTAAAATGCATATAGGTTAATATTCTAGAAAGAGGAATCATTGGTCTGATTTTTCTTTTTTAGAATATATTTATTGAGAGAAAGAAAGCCTGTCTGAAGAGAGACAGAAGGGGGTCCCGAGTGGGTTGCCCCTTTGGTCTGATTTTTAAGAGCACTAAATAAAGTTTACTCTAAGCTGTAGATAGTTTTGGGTCTAGATTGTTATATAATAACACATTGATGTAATTGCTTACCATATAACTGTGAGGTCTTTTGGGACTTTAATATATTGTTTAAAGTTAAAATAAATGACTAAAAAATATGAAAACATGAGATCAAATTAATACAGAATTGATGATTTCAAATGTACATTTTATTGGGGCATCACATTTGTGCATTTTTATGGGCTAAATCATGATAATTCTATACATATACAAGTACGTTACCATACAAATACCTATGCTTTTAAGCACTCATAATTTTATGTGTTGGGAATACATTGTATTTTTAAAGTTTATTATCAATAACAACACTATATGAAAAAGGAATCAAAATAATAGTGATATGTGGTAATTATCCAAATTAACAAGACTGTAGCTACAGGACTAATTTTTTCGTTCCTTTGAAAGCTAGTTTTGTGATAACCACACAAACTTTGATTAAGTCAAAGTTTTAAAATTCATTTTGAGCATAGTTTACTCTTCTATAAATTTTAGGAATAATTTTGTCTATAATGATTCCTAACATTTCTTGAAGTTCAAATCTTCCAGTTTTAGTAACAGCTCAAATTACCAAGATTATTATATTTTGCAATCTTTCAAGATCCTCATTGCAATATTTGTCCTTCTTTTGTAATAATTTTCTTCACTAAATAATCACCCTGTCTGTACCTTAAAAGTATTTTTAATAATTAAGTAATACTCAGTGACAGCTACATTTTCCACAGACTAAAGTGGTCTAGAGTGTCAGACTTTTAAGAATACCAAAAATTACACTCTATTCAAGTTATAAATATTTGTTCTAAAATATAGTATTTGTAATTCCTGATATTGCAAATATCCTTCAAGGCGGCGTCCTGATGAAGTTAGGTTAGGATATGTTTTTCTTACCCTTGCTTTCTTCCTCTAAGGAAAGTACCTTTGATTTCAAACCAGTTTTGATGACTACAGGGAGTTGTTACCTGCATTCCGGGCACTTAGGCATTAAAGACAGACTAATGCCTTAGTTTCTTTCTCTGTTGTTGGTACAAAATACCCAAAGATGGCAATTTACAGTTCATGACAGCACGAGGACAAGTTCTGGGGGAAGAAAGCTGCTCACTGCATGGCTAACGGGAAGCAGAGAGTCCAGGGAGGACCCTGGAAGGGAGCCAAATGCTTCTGGGTCACATTGGGGTCAGACATGTCTCTTTCCAGCAGGCCCCTCTCCTTAACAAGTGAGCTGTAATCACCTCACTATTCAAGGCATATTTTGAGCAGGTGAAACTTTCGGGACTATTTCAGTTCTGAACCATAGCAAGTGACAAAAGCAAATACTTGAAAAGCCCCATGTTTGCTTTCTCAAAATTTTTAACTTTTGAATGAAAAGATACTTAACTCAAAGTCAAGAAATTTAATGGTACCTAAGTGCTCAAATAGTCAAAAGTAAAACATTCCTTATCAATATCAAAAGACAATAGATGGAGGAAGCAAGGTGACAGTACTAGTGTATGTACTGAATAGTACTTCACCTTGGAAAGAATTAAGATGAAGAAAACACAAAACTATTAAAGTACACATATATTCATTACAAAGCATTCCTTTTTCTCTCTCATGACTGATATATGGAACTCATCCCTAACTGTTAAGTAGAAGAACATTTTCTTCCAAAGGTTAGTGATGTGAGGTTAGTGATACAGTCTAGTAAATGAAGAAAAGACTGTAGATGAGAAAGTGAAAGAGAGAAAGAGAAATAATGCACCCCACAGGGCTGTATTCCATACTTTTATTGATATGAATGTCTTGTTTGAGACTCTCCCTATCGTGAGGCTGCCAGAGTGTGTCCACTGCATCTTGATTACAAGGATTTTATTTATATGGCAACTATTAAACATCAGTGACATGTAGCAACTTACTTTTTAATACACTTTTGCTTTTGATTGAATTCTGCTGTGCATGGAGATGGATGGTGATTGGCTTACTCGCTTTACTTTTCTTGAATGCTGCTTCCATTTGTAAAACTGAAGTCAGACTTTACTTCTTTTTCCTGTCCACACACTTTGAGGATTTTACAGCCACAATTTATTATGGTATGATCTGCGGGTTTTTAACTGAAAAAAAAAAAAGCATCCTCAGTCAGCGATGCCAGCAGTGCCATCCTCCCCATCCCTGCCCCAGCTTCTGCATGTAAGGAGCTGCCAGGGGAAGTCCACCACACTGCTCCTCCTCCCTGTTGTCAAGATAACATAGCCAAGCACAGTGCTGAAGCTGGTATTTTGCATATTTATTTATTTTGTAGGAATTCTCATATCTGTATATAACTTGAATTGTCTTACACTTCCTGGACTTTTTTTTTTAACTATACAGATGCCTTTAAGATTATTATTTTACCTATGATTTTATAATCATATTATAGGCATCCCATCTGTTTTTTCAGAATCACTCTGCCTTTTCCTTAAGCTGTTCTCCCTCCATCCACCGTTGTCAAAATGGTTGTGGGTTAGATGGGAAAAACTGTATTGAGATGTGGACAGAGCTAATTAGCTTTAGAACCCCAGTAAATCTTGATATGTGAGACCCTAACACAAGCCTGCATCAAACCACTCTCTTGGAGCAATCATAAGGACTGCCATCTGTCAAAGGAGAGAGAGAAGGCTGCCCGGAGCAGTGGGCTGGTGGAATGAGTTGCTCATAGTGTCACTGTGTTCTGGTTCTTTGTTTCAAGAAAGTATCTTTGAATTGAAAAAGAGTGCTTATGTTTTCTTTTAAATATTGTTTACATGGAAGTTAAACCTCAAATAAACAACAGGCATCGATGTTAAGAAATTTGGAGCAGACTTCCTTTACATTTCTCTTTCATCTAGTGTAGAATTATATTCTATTTGAATTTAGATTGCTTACATGTGTTGTGATTAGAATGTTTAAAGTTTATAGATTACCAATATGTGTATAAGATATCTTTATAAGTCTATATAAACTGTACAGGTAGATAATATACACACAACATGCTTCTAGGTATATACTCAAGTTATTGGACATAAAATTTTCTATTTATAAAACTTTATTGCTTGAGCAACAAGCAGATTACATGCATAATAATGATGGTAGTTAACACTTTCGGTAAACAATATAATTCAGGTAGATGTCCATTTAAATGCATTATTTTTATGTCACAGAGAAAGATTTCATTAAAATCCAAGGCATGATATAATTCAATGACAATGTCTGGTTCCAAAGTAGGTGCTGTCCTTTTTGAAAGAATACAAAATATAACATTGATTGAAGTGGTGAGAGAAAATTATGAATAAGAGGATACCTACAATTATTACTGATAATCATAGGACCAAATTAAAGAGAGATAAAAATAAAGAAACCAGGTGGGGATTCATTTTGTAAAAGATTATTATGAAAGTTGCTTTTTGGATGTGGTCTGTTTAAGAAAATAGAGCATAATAAGGAGGAAAAGAAATGTCCAGCTGAAGATGTGGGATTGAAACTCAAGTACCACTTTAGGAAAGAAAGTAATCAGTCTCTGTGAAGCTGTGATAGAAAGTGGAAGAATCATTTTGGTTTCAAGTCAAGGATGTTGGACTGGGAGAGAGGAAAATTCTCTGGGCGACACTGAGATAAGTGAAGAACGAATAAAGGAAAAATGAATGCTAAATTTGAAAACATAATGAGAAATTAGGCTAAAAAACAAAAGAGCTGAAAAATCGGTAGAATTAAATATATCAATCCCTCCAAAATAACGGATATTGCTCAACCACCAACTATGTGACAATCTATTATTTTAGTCTGCACACTAGAACATGTTCTATATTCATGTTCTGTCACTGTATGCTCTTCCAGAGCATTCTTAAAATACGAGTAAGGCAACTAAGAAAAGGTTTTCAATTATGTGTAATGTTAAATAATGTAGTCACAAGAGACTAATAGTTACTGTTATGAATGACAGATTTATATCTTACTGGCATAAATATGGATAGAATATTATTGTGCTCATGAGCTTTTTGTCACTATAAAAATATCTGAGATAATCAGCTTATATAGAGAAACTATTGATTTTGACTCATAGTTTTGGAGGTTTAAATTTATGATCAGTTGCCCCACTGCTCTGGGTCTGTAGCAGCACACTATGGCTAGAGTGTGTTGGGGCAAATTTTCTTATCATGTGCAAGAAATAAAAGAAAGAGGAAGATGATTTGAATCTTACAGTCTTCACTCTAAGACTTTGGTGACCAAGGAATCCAGCTTTCTAAAGATTATGCAGCCTTTCAATAGTGTGAAGTTGGGAAACGAGCCTTTAACATGAGGTTTTGGGGGCTACTTATCCGAATGATAGCAATCATCTTTTTTGATATGCAAATATAATTAATGCAAAAGAAGCACATATATCTTTTTAAAATTTTATTTTAAAGAGAATAAAACAAAAGAGGGCAGTACAGAGCAGATCAGAAGAGGACAACATAGGTAACACAATACTTTACATTAAGACAACCGGACATCAACAGTAGCTATCACAATATCTCTTACTCTGCTATAGTTAAGCATAGTTTCAAATACAATAATATTCAACATAACACAATAGTATAAAGGCATGCAAAGAGTGAAAGAATTACAGGGCTTTCTGAACCGAATAACAGAAATGATCAATGGGTACTATAATATCTCATTTTTGATAGAAAAATTTTGTTTAAATTATCACATATATTCAAATACCAATAAGGCACAATGTGATAGATAGAACCAATGGTAGTAGAAGAATAGAAGCATGGTAGGACTTCTAAGAAGGATGATTTTAAATCAGCAATAGCTGTCATTATATTTTGTTTTCTTCACAACAGCTGTTCATATCATCACGCATGATATAGTCAAACAAAACAGAATAAAACCATTCCAACTGATGATTGAAAACATTGAAAGTCTTCAAAGCTATGAGATGGGGACTCATGCTTACCATAAAATCTTATAAACTCTTATCAACTCTCATACTAAGGAGACTATACGGTATTTACACTTGTGAGTTTGGTTTATTTCGCCTAAGAGAATGGTCTCAAGTCGGAAGCACATATATCTTAACTGAGTAATTTTGTGTTTGGGAATTGAGTATTCCCATTAAACTACCACACAACATCGGATACTGAATTTTCCATTGATTTAAAGTATTCCTTCATGTCCCTTTCAAATTAATTTTCTTACTTCTTTGAACAGACACTTTCTGATCTTCCATCTACATGTATATGCAGTATTTTCCATTTTCTGCCTGGATTCTTTCATGTAACAAAAGCATTTGATGTCCATATATGTTGGTATATCTGTCAGTGGTTCATTTTTGTTTTACTGCTGAGTAGCCTTATACACAGAAAATAATCTTTTATGTTTTCCTATTCACGGACATCTGTGTTGTTGGCAGCTTGAGATCTGTATTATATATCTATGGTTCATAACATAGAATGGATCTTATCTACTGAATTTACATGATACCTACAATGATCTGGGTACATGACTGGAATAGCTGGAGAGTGGCTGAACTTAGATTTAATCTATCTCTGCACATCTTAACTCTGTCACTCTTATTTGTGATCTAGCTTCACAGTGAAAACATCATAGTAGCCAATTCAGCTTCACATCCTTATAAACATAAGTTCATCAGACAATACATTAAAGTAACATAAATATAACTTCAATGGAGATAGTTAAAAGCTTTCAAAAGTGCCAAGTTTGTGTATACCTCTAAAATATTAAACAATCAGTACATGTGTAGATAATTTGCCTGCCAGAAGAGCATTGCCTTTAGCAGGAAAATTTGAAGAGGAAGAGATAAGAATAGCAGAAGATATGTAATCTAATGGTCGTATTTCTGGACTTTGTGCTAGGGCAGAATTTTAAAATAAGATGTGTAATGTTGGCTAAGTTATTTAGCTCCTCTAATTCTGTTTTTGTATATAAAATGTAAACTGCTATAAAACTTACATTATTGGAAGGTTATAAAGATTTAATGAGGTCTTACATGAAAAATGCTTATCACAGTGCCTGGAACAAAATATGTTATCAAATACAAACAGCAACAATCTTTTCCATTAAATGTACACGTTGAAGTTCTTTTATAAATATACAATCTGAAACACTGGAATAATTCTATTTTGTAATTGAAGGTCTGAAAATGTCTGGAGCTCACTAACTTTTCTAATTTCTTGTGGGAGTCAGGCACAAAACCAGAGCTAGTGTCACTGAAGCTCTACCAGTGGCCTGATCTTGAGTGCCCCAATAAACCAAGTCCAGTCACCCTTCCCAAAAGACAAATGAGGGGAAAAGTGGTGAATTAGGAAAGGAATTTATTTAGTATGTCCGTATTTGGAAGGAAGAGTAGACCAACAGCCTAGGCCATATCTTCTAGGTACTAACTAGTTGAATTGGGTTGTATAGCACAAGCACAAAGCAAGGAGCTGAGGTTTGGTAGCTGATGATCTTGATCAGTTATGATTGGTCATTATCTCAGAATTGGTCATTAGAGCCCTACTGCAGATAAAGATGCTATTGCTTGTGGGTAGTTTCCCCTCTTGTCACAAGATGTTTATCCATCAGACCTGTTGATCTTAGCATGTAAGGTCATTTCAGGAGAGAAGTACTCAGAGTAAGAACAAGTCAGAAGGACATAATAGAGTAAGTTGGGGCAACACGTGTGCTTTTCTCAGCTTTAGGGCAATAATTGGAGACAATAAGAAGCTGCCTCAGTGGACAGTAATCCAGCACGTAAAAGCTGTTGACACTATATTGACTTTGATGTCCTTGAAAATTATGACCCTATCTTAAACTCTCATTTTAGTGTATTCATCCTTTATCATTTTTAGATAAACACTACTAAATGATTTTAATGTCTATCTACAGAGTTAGGCAGGAGTCTGACCCAAAGTGTATGGTAGAAAGGAGAGAGACCCTCTATGAAGACAGAAGAAATGCCATGATTTTGTCTTGATTTAGTGGCACATCAGATCAGACACCTACATGACCAAGCTAAGATCAGTATTTCTTTAATTTTTTAATTTTTTAAATTTATTTTTAAAAAAGCAAAACAGAAAAAAAAGCCTAGAAATGATACAAAGCTAAAAAAATAACATTAAGAAATCATCACTAGTTGATCTATTCCATATTGTTATCCTAGAAGTAGTCACATTTGTAAATATTATATTGTCTCTCTAGTGCAAAATATAAATAATAATAAAAAATAAAGAGTAATAAGATCCAAAGTGTATAGTAGATATGATATTAATGAAAGGGAAAGAAACAGTTTGTAGGTACACACATATAACTGTATGTACGTTTAACTGTGCAAGATAGATAACCATACTAAGTTTTTGATAGCTCATCAAACAGAACAATTTATGCTGTCATTGTTTGATTGTCTGTTCATTTTTTTTATGGTTTCATTCTGTAACTTGAACAACTACTTCCAAGATCAGTACTTCTGCTAAATGTAGCCTGTAAGAGCTTGTTACACTAGAACCATTCTTCATTTCTTTACAGCAAACTAATAGTTAAATATGATTTCAAGTACTGACCAATTTCTGTCTTTATCTATTTTTTCCTTTCAATCATAGAAAAAAATTATAAAGAATTTTATTTGCAATTAGGCTAGCCAAATAATCTCTTATAGTATAATCTCATGGCCACTGTGACGCTACCTCACAGAAATCAGGAAACAGGCAAATTCGGGGAACCAACCAGAGCGCTGACAATTTCTACCTCTTTCATTGTGTCTTCTGCTCCTCTTCTATTCCTCTGTATCCCCACTATTCTGCCCAGTCAATTCCCAGTTCCACATGTGAACTCTTTCAAGTGGGGGTTCTATATTGAACTCCCTCCCCAGTTTGTCCAGCAATTTTCTATTCTTCCAGGAAGATGTTTGTGAAGTGTAGATGACTGTAATCACTAATTATGTCAGGGCCACCAAGAAGAGAAGATTGTTGACGCTGTCCAGGGGAGGACCATACTGCCTTCCTCATTACTCCACCTTCCTCACCCCCATCTGCTTGCACAGAGTGTCTGGTTCTGGGTCAATTCATTTTTTTTATAGCTGGTCAGCAAAGGACATATCAAGGAGAATTGCAGGCAAAAACAGACGTAAGAGCAGAAATACAAAGAATAATTGCCATGCTTCAAATAGGCTGGGTTCAAGTTTTACTGTTCCATGGGAATATCACATTCGTTATATGCTTTTTATTCCACTAGGAGTTGCTGTAAACAGAAGAAACAGAAGATAGTGTAGAAGACTTCTTGTTATTCTTAGTGAGAACAGCCCTCTTGGTGGCAACGTCTGGTCTTTTTCTTCTGCTCCGATGGAGGTTTCATGAAAGCGACATTAGCAGTTCCTCCAAGCAAGCTGTGCAAAAGAGATGCATCTGAAAGAAGCTGAGCAGATGACTGAGACTTTGAAACATTAAAAAAAAAGGTGTAGGTTTGGAAATGTTAGCAAGAGGGAAGTAGCCTCAGCAGGAGAAAATAAAAAAAAATAAAAATAAAATTTTAACAGGTGAGTTTGAAGAAGTTCACACAAAAGAAAAAGTCTTGACAGAAAAGAGGAAAAAAAAAAAAGGAGACCTGAAAGCAGAGGATAAAGCAGAATTGAATGATGTAGAAAAGTGAGACATATCTATGATAGCACCAAGGCGATATTTAACAGTGGAAACCTGTTTGACTCTACAGTGTGTTCTATAACATTGAAAGGGCAACCAATCAGGACTGTCATTGTGCAGTACACTACATGAACTGAGGTAGAAAGCTGATGTACTCAACTAACAAGTCTTTGGAATTCTCTGCTTAGAAACTAAGGGATATAGTTAACATTTACTTAATAGTATAGGTAATTACTTTATATTTTTCATTTAATTGCTTGTTAAATCTGGATATAATATCGACTATTGTGCCGTATGAGCTGTTTTTAGATCATCTTTTATTTTTAAGGTATGAAATTAAGAATTCTAATCAGAACCCTCTGAAGCTAAAATATTTCGATCTGCCTGCTCTTTCCTGGTACTTACATTACTGTAGTTATATGTTTTATTACTGCAGTTAGAAAAGTTATTGTGTTTATTAGAAGATAGTGATTTTGTTTATGCTAAGTTGTAGAAGATAACTATAGTATGCCTTGGAAAGTTGACCTTCTTGTTTTTATACAGGCCGTAGCATCATTTGGAAACTTCCAGGAAAATGTTAAGTTTATAGAAGGGGTGGTAAAACTGGGAAACATTATTCTGGGTTTCTGCATATGTGAAAAATTTCATATTGTTTTCCAATATTTGAGCCATAGGTAATAATGTGTTAGATTATATGGAAGTACTATGTTTTGATCATAAATGCTATTTCTAAAATTATCATTTACATTAAATATATAAACTGTTCTTTAAGAATTTGATATTGCTAATAAAATGTAATCTCTATTTCCAGATCAGTTTTTGCTGAGTTTTTCTAGGATAGATTGAGAGACATCTTCCTCTGCTTCCCATTGTGCTGTTTTTGGGTTGATATTTTGAGTGAGCTCTATATCTGATTTTGGATATTGTTTTAATGTTGAAATAGTTATCACTATCTTTTCCCCAATAGCTTTTTAATTATCTTCAATTAAAAATTTGCTTAAAACTGTTTGTATTAGAATTTGCTGGACCAAACAGCTTAGTTCAGGGACCCTCCATGTACTTGACTGGGATTGTTTTCTTCAGTTATCTTAGTGAAAGTCGGGATGTCCAGACCACTTTAATCTAGAATTCATAGCATAGAGAAAAATAATTGGTGAAACTGTCAGATATTATTTTTTTTGTAAATTGTGTAATGCTTATTATTTAGGAATAAACAAAATACAGTAATGTGAATGAGCATAAACTTTCTATTCAGAAAGATATGAGTTTAAAATTTTTTATTTTCCAGATGATAAAACAGTAGTATTTACCATATCCTAGCTGAAGGGTAATACCTGTCCATAATAACATACTTATTGTTTTCATGCTTTACTTTTGATTGCATTTTCATTGGCTTTTTCAAGTAAGTGTGGCTTAATAATCATTGCTTTGAGTCTGATGAAATATTGATGAAGGATCCAATCTAAATATCTTGATTCTGGTTTGGAATAGGCTAAATAACCAGGAATTTTAACACTTGCCTTATTTTATAAATGCTATTTTGGTGAATTTTATTACACATGAGTAACACAAGTAAATATACTACTGAATATGATGTCAATTTATATGAATTAAATACAAAATGATACATTATTACAATGGCTAATATGATATATCACATACTCTTACTCTTGAGAAAATTATCACCATATTCATAGCTGGCTTTTGAAGCATTCTTTTACTGTGTTTCTCTGGCCAAACAACCATTCTTCAAACTTTTCTCAAACCAGAAAGCTTTAAATTGGATTATTCTAATGGACTGAGATATTGAACATTTCTTCAGGAATATATTGGTAATATGTACTTCTAAGAAAGGTCTACTTATTTCAGTTGCCTAATTGTTGATTGGGTCTTTTGTTTTGAAGGCTTTCATTTATTTGTTTCTTATAGATTGTTAATATGACCTCTCACTGGAGAAGAGGTGATAAATGTTTTCCCATTGCTTAGGTTGGCTCCTCATTCTGGTGGGCATTTCTATTGTGCAGAAGCTTTTTAATTTGACAAGAACTCATTTAAAGATTCTTGGTACTGGTTGCAATACAATGGTGTTCTGTGGAAAAAGAGGTTCCCAACACTAATGGTTTTAGGAATTATACTTAATTTAATTCCAGCAGGTTAAGTGTTTCTCTTTTAACATTTAGTTCTCTGTTCATTTTTATGTTAGTACATGGTGAGAGATATGAGTTTATATACAGTCTTTTGAATGTGAATAACCTATTTTCTCAGCACCAAGAAATCAAATAATAACAAAGGCTTGTGAGGCTGTGAGGAAAAAAGAACTCCTCTGCATTGTTTGTGAGCAGATAAACTAGTATAATCACTATGGAAATCAGTATGGAGATACTGCAAAAATAAAACTAGAAATTCCTCTTCTAGGTATCTTCCTAAAAAGGTATGATATCATATTATAGTGATCAGTGCATACATGTTTGTTACAGCACACTTCATAATAGCTTTATCTTGGAAACAGCCTAAACGTTAATCACCAAATGAAGTGAAAAATAAAATGTGCTATTCACACTTATTGGAGTATTGCTCTGTGATAAAGTAGGGCAAACTTGAGTCATTTATAGGAAAATAGATGACCCTGGAGACCATAATTTCAAGTGACACAAATCAGATACACAAGTTTGTCACATGGTTCCTATTATAAGAGAAAACTAAAATATAAATAAAGAACAAAGTAAATGACACATAAGAGGAGAGAGGGTGACAGGTCTTTCTCAGGACAGCAGAAGACCAAAATATGGCGGGAGGAGTAGGCAGAAGAGGGAACAAATATGAAAAAACATTTAGATGTGTTACACACGTGTCAACTCCTCACAAGACTATAATCCTATAAATTGCAAACATGTACTAATAAGAAATAAACTAGAAAAAAACCTGAATGTTTTACTAATTGAGACCCAATTGCCCACCATTTAGTAAATGTGCTTAATGTATTATTCACCAATGTTCTCTAATCCTAGTTAGTTCATCTCAGTGTGGTCATTTATATTCATCTTTTTCCTCATCTTTATTTTCTACTGAAGATTTGTAACTGTAGATGGAAACAATACTTATTTTTCTATAGGTTCACACTCTAAATCTGATAACTACATTTTCATTTATCATTTGTGTTAGTAAAATATTTTACCATAAGTTATCTTATTGGGTTTTCAAATTCTATAAAGTAATAGCATTGTTTCCATTTGTAGAAGAAATGATAGATGTTTAAAGAGCTTATGTTACATGACTGATGTCACCAAAATAAAATCCAGTGTCTGACTGCTTTACAATTAGTCTAACCCAAAGCCTTTATACTACATAAATCCAATGTTCTGGTAAGAATTTTTTCTTGAGATGTTCTTTCCATCAATATTTGGAGATATTATTCTGTGTTTGCATGTATCCACGATTCTTTATGTGCCCATTTAAAAAGTGGGTTACCCTGGATGATATTTTGTTATTCAATCTGGAAACTGATAGGAAATTTTTATCAAACCTAACTCTAAAGGTTACTTACTAGTTCAGTTCTTCAGTCTTGTAGGGTGCTGAAAAGAAGTCAATTACCAAACTCACATGTGAAGCTAAAAGTAGAGAGCAGTGGAAAAGCATCAGTATATGTGCCATCCACTCAGGACAATCTGGTTAAGTAAGCAAAATCCTTTGAAATATTTTAATATCTATGTAGGTGTAACTCAGTGAGCAGTTGCTATATGTGTCTGGGAAGTGTGTGTATATTCAAACACAGACATTCATAGGCACACACACATCCATAATATATAGTTAAACCAATCTGTACCAAACCGTGTGACTCACATATTTCCCTCAATTAATGTCTTACTAATTTGAAAATAGAAAGATTAAGAAATTTGTACGTGGGTATAAGTTGGTAAGTGCCAAATTGAAATTTGGAAACTATAACATTTTGTTCCTCAAACACACCATGCTTCCATGCTTCAGTTGGAAGGGAGATTACCAAAGTCCAACTTTTCTATGAAATCCTTCCTGAAATGAGTGAAATATGTGTTGAGCTTTTAACATTAGAAAATTTTCACATGTGAATCAACAGGGGGCAATTTAAGATTTAGAGCAATAGTAAGTAGAGTGATGAGAGGAATGGGAAATTTTCAAAATATTTAATAAGCACTGGAAATATCACAATGTTTGAAACTGTGGAGAAACCCTATGCCTAATTCTTGAGAATAAAAATATCATAACAAATTGATTTTAGGATGAGTAATCTATACTGATATTCCTTGTTGATGAGAAGCAATATACAGTAAGAATAATAATTTTCTTGTCATTTGAAAGAATTTGTTCATATAGTAAATGTAAAAGGAGGATCCCAAAGAAAATATTGGAATATTGACTATCTATAAGGAAATAAGAAGGCATCAAAATGCCAAAGCTTTTAGTATAAGTGGTACCATAAATACAATTCACCTAATTCTACATTTTCTAAATATAAATGCAGTATGAGGCATTATATCAATTACTTATTTAGCCCTATCCCAACAGGTAGGTGGACAGAGAAAGAAAATCAATGAATTTGATATTAGGGTACAATAACTGGAGAATAAGGGTGAAAATAATTGTCTTTTAGAAAGATAATAAACATGATATTAGAGTGCAAATAATTATTAGGAATCACTTAATTTCAAGGTTTGTCTAAAATAGAAGCTAGAGTCCAATATTTGCACAGTTGAAAATGATCTTGTTAGAGAGATTAAAGAACTAATGGCTACACTTTGCCCCTAGTAGGATGCATTCTTTTGGAAGGAACAAAGAGGAACCAGAAAAGAAGACAGAAAACAAACCACTTGCCATGGTTTTGCCAGCTGAGCATTGTTTCCCCTGGCATGGGGCAGCAGAGGGCCTGTCCAGCCTAGTAACCTGATTATCAATGAGGCCCATATACTGGGAGCAAAGGTAAGTCCAGTGGGTCAGTGTATCAAGCAAGATACTCCACACCTGGTCAGCAGCGCTAGACCCAAGAAAATCCCACAACTACTAAAGAAAGAAGTCCACCATGCAGCTTTTACTCTGAAAGTGACTACTGCATTGTAAGTTGTAAGTCACAGTTGGAGAAGAAACCCCGTGCAGTACCTGACACATTGCCAAGACAGTGTTAAACCAGGTGCCATTTGGGGAAGGGTGAGCTACAGAAAATACTACAGAACAACTCCACTTCAGGGTTTATGGTGTTATCAGTCACGATCAGTGGGTGAGATACTGCCATGGGAGACGGCAGAGGAGAACATGTGAGCTGGACATAGAGCTACTAAGAAGCTTGAGTTCAGGCTAGGAAGAACAGGGTCCAGCAAGTGTGGCTTCCAGTGACCGCTGGAGAGAAAAGTACCGGTATTATATCCAGTAGTCTGACTGATGTAGCTGCCTGCATCCAGAAGACAACAGTGCTTTGATTGCTTCCCCAAGCCCCCGACATTCTTCGGCTCAAATAGTTGAACCTGAATGGGGTGCACAGAAAGCGAGTCCCATGGACAAAGGGGAAAACTTCAGATACCCACAGGGCCCAAGGCTAAGTTGAAAAAATCAGGAGCTGCTGGATTGCAAGTCTGAAGATCCTGTGCAAAAGCCATTCATTCTCTATCTCAGGTTAATTCTTTCTGTTGGAGGGACTCAACTTTTTTCCTTTTTTCTCTTGGTTTTGAATTTTATTTCCTTTGGCATTTCCCTTCTATTTATTTATTTATTTATTTATTTATTTATTTATCTATTTAATTTTTACTTTGCTCTTTGTTTCCTTTTACTCTTTAAAAAAGATCTTTATCTCACTTTTGTCTCCTTCTTATATTTATTAATTTTTCAAATTTTACTTTTTCATTATCTGACCCCTCATCTAATTTAACTTTACTAGTATAACTATTAAATTCTGTGACTGTTAAGATAGTAATCTATGCTATTACTATTGAATTCTGTTCTAGGTTTAGTGGAGATATAGTTGCTAAATTTAGTAAGTACTATTGTCAATATTTGGTTTGTGTTAGTCTTTATACTACCATTATAGATTTCATCTATATGGTTATGATAGTAACTATAGACTCTTAGAGTATGTCAATAACTAGTTTGCCTTTGATGCTGTTTTTGTTGTTATTACTACTGCCAAGGTGGCATAGTTGTTATTATTATTTGTTTTTATTTGCATGACAATATACGGATTGCTTTGCATCACTTTTTTATTACTGTGGTCCATTCTCAAAAAATTCATTGCTGAAATAAATACATTACAACCTCCCCTCCCAAATAAACAAAGTTGTTTGGATCTTGGTATAGACCCAAAGGCCTATAGCTGGGATCCCAAAGTCAGTACTAAAAAGCAGAAACTTATTAAAGAGTTCTCCAGATTAGAAACAAATATTCCTTTATAGTCAGCTCAGAAAGTTCAGTATACACACAAAAATAGGAACATAAAAATAATAAAATGCATCCCCAAACTAGCAACTTCATTAATGTTGATCCATTTGGTATTGAAAAGGAAATCGAAAGCCTCATAGTTGAATTATTTAAAATGACAAGAGATGAGACAAAATCAGAAGATCAATGAGTTTCTTGACCAGCTTACAGGTGATATAAATAAACAGATAATAAACCTAACAAACAAAATTATGAGCAAGTTTATACCAGACACTAATGAAAAACTAGCTGAGTTAAAATAACGTAAAACATGAATGATCAGTCTGGCAAAGGATTAGATTCCATGAAAAGGTAGAAAACAAAAGTTTAAGTAACTAAAAATTCTATTAAAAATGTGGACATCAGAATCAACCAATGTGAGGACAGAGTATCAGATCTAGAAGATATAATTGATGTTCGTGGTTAATTATACAGAGATACTTTAAAAACAAGAGATCATGAAAAATGGATCCAGGTGCTAGATGATGCAAAGAAGACTAATGTTAGATTAATTGGAATTAGCAAACAAACAAGATTTTAAAAAGGCATAAATGCGTATTTACAAATATAACACAAAATTTTCCACAATATGAAGCATCAAGAACTTCACATAACCATTATAAGAAAAGAGATTCTCCACAATACATCTGCTTAGTCAAAATCCCAGAAGTGCAGCACAAGAATAGAACTTTAAAAACTATTAGAGAAAACAACCAATCATTTAAAAAGTAAATATATTAGAATTACAACAGAATTATTGATAAAAATCATAAAGGCCGGGGTCTTGGAGCAAAATGTTTCAATCCACAAAAGGAAATAAATTTCAAACTAGAGTGTTATATCCTTAAAACGTATCTTTCCACACTGATGGAGAAATGAAGTATTTCCATGACAAAGAGAACTTAAAAATATTCATGACCGCCAAGCCAGCACTTCAAAAATTTCTCGAGAATGTTACAGACAATAAAGCCGAAAATACTAAAAGTTCTACTGCAAAATGAATACAACAGGCATGATGAGTAATTATGAAAGAAATACACATAGGACTAAAATACAATGACATTAAATAGTCTATAAGTTTCAGTAATAAAAATCAAGGTCAATGGTGTGAACTACTAAAAGACAAAAAATGCCAGAATGGATCGTGAAAAAAATGCAACAGCATTATGTGTACAAGAAACTCATTTAGGCCAAAAATAAATTCATAGACTAAAACTCAAAGAATGAAAAACAATACTGTATGTAATGGAAGCATAGAAACAAACAAGAGTGAGTACCCTCTTTTCAGACAAAGTGGACTTCAAGCCAAAAATGATTAAAAGAGGCAAACATCACTACACATTGATTATGGGAATAATTCAACAGAAAGAGATAGTTATATATACATATGCACTGAAAACATTCACACCTATCTTCATAAACATTACTGTACACAAAAGATCAGATCAGATAAACATAAACAGTGGGATACTTTAATATCCAACTGTCACAAATAAAAAAAATCAACTGGGGCTGGGGATTTAGCTCAGTGGCATAAGCGCCTGCCTGGCAAGTGCAAGGTCATGAGTTCGATCCCCAGTACCGCAAACAAACAAAAAAAATCAACTGGACAAAAAAAATCAATAAAGAAATATTGAGGGCACAGGTGACCAGTGGGATTGCCAGCAACTCCTTACTTCCTTGGCAGAGCCCTGGTAACCAGCAGAAACTCTAAGCATCACAATAGGGTCCCGACTGTGGTGCACACAAAGGGCAGGGGGACTAGCAGCCTGGAAAACTCTGAGGCAGCAGTGACAATATGAGCCAGCAGTTGGTAAGTTAGGTGAGCCACATTGTGCTTGGGAACAAAGTCATACAGAATAGAAGTGCATGGGTAGGGCCACTCATTTTTACTTAAAGGGCTCAGGAACAATTCCAGCTAAAGAAGACCAATCTCGTGCTCTAAATGCAGAGGCTAAGGTCAGACCCATACCCAGCACAAATCCACCTGCAAACTGGCTAGAGTACACATTTCTGGGATTCTACTTAGACCTACCACAGATGTGCAGACACTGGAGAAATATTACTACTTTAATCGTTCTCTTTATGATTGGTTTTCTTCTTTGTATCTGGATGGGTTGTTTTTGTTTTGTTTGGTTTGGTTTTTCTGTGTGTATAGGGTTTTTTTTTTTTCTCTTTTTCTTTTAAAACTTAGATCTCTATCTATTCTTTTTGTATTTTTTACTCATCCTTTATATTTTTTTAAATATCTTACTTGATTTTATGATACTTTCAATTAAGTAAACATTGTCTCTTCTTATTTAAGTTCACTACAATCCTCCTAAGCTTTCTCTTTCAATCTTTGTGTCTTATAATTACCCAAAACTTGGATGATCATCCTATGCCCTCCAGCATTGCCTATACTATGCTTAACCTCATTTATCTCTCCCTCCTACCCCTATGCCTCTTAATACCCCCTCTCACAACAAGGTAAAACCACTCTTCTAAGTGGAAAATCATTCCATGCAAGTCCATGGTACAAGTTTGATTATATTATATAACTATGGAACTTGCTTGTATGGTTAAAAGTGTCAGGCTAATAGTTATCAGATTGCCAGTAGCCAGGTCATGTTTGAATCTATTGTTGTTGCTAACTGTACAACTTTAGCCAGGATGTCATACCTGTTATAATCAGATTTTCCTCTTGAATGACAGTACTGCAATGGCAAGATGTCATAAACATCATCATAGTCTAGTACCAAAGGAGTGGACCCTGAGTCAAAAAGATATCAATTTCACATTTTTCACATATTGGGAACGTAGGTTCTTAGGATAGACATAAAGTCCAAGAAACAGGTACATGTGTAGAAGACATCCTGAGGAACAGACATCTTTCTAGAGAAACCTTGATACCAGGAATAAATCGATCTTACACAAGAAATCTGCGGGCATCAACACAGAAAACAAAATAAAATTAAACAATATAAAATAGAAAATGACAACATGAAGAAGCAAAATGCAACCTAAAATGCCCAGTGCAGCCAGGACAAGTCCAGAGGAAAAGAGACAGAGGTAATTCCTAAAACAATAGCAGAAGTGAAAAGGCAAATGCAAGAGTCTGTAGAAAACATAGTCTGATTCCAAGTAAGAGTAAAAGAAGAAAGAAGAAAGAAAGAAAGAAAGAAAGAAAGAAAGAAAGAAAGAAAGAAGAAAGAAGAAAGAAAGAAAGAAAGAAAGAAAGAAAGAAAGAAAGAAAGAAAGAAAGGAAGGAAGAAAAGAAAGGAAAGAAAGAAAAGAAAAGAATCTCCAATGTGCAAAAAGGAATGGTGATCAAAATGGAAGACATTAAAGATGACACAGATAAACAACAGAGGAGCTCAAGAAAATGCTGGTAACCATGAATGCTTGACATAAAAAGAGAAAAGGAATCAACAAAACATATATAAATGGGAATTCAGGAAGTTAAAAACCTCATTAAATATATATGCAACAGATTAAATGAAGGCAAGGATAGAATATCAGATCTAGAAGACAGGATTGTGACTAGTGACCAGGAAAAGAAAGATATCTTATACATAGCAAAAGCCATAAAAATCAATCTAGCAGTTACAACATGAAGCAAAGAAGAACAGCATAAGATTAATTGGGTCAGTGAGAAAGCTGGAGAAAATGAAAAAGCCATTGAAAATCTCTTCACATAGAAATAATGGAAGAAAACTTCCCACACGTGGATAAGGAATTTGACATACAAATTAATGAAGCATATATACCTCCAAATACCCATGATCAGAAATTCAGCATGAGAACAAAATACTGAAAACAGAGAAAGAAACAAATCTCCTATAAAGGAATCACAGCAGATTTCTCAACATAAACTCTCAAATCCAGGAGAGCTTGCAGTGAGGTACTTGAAACCACCCTAAAAAACTTCAACTCAGGTTATTATTCCCCACAAAACTCTTTCAGAATCAATGAGAAATTAAGATACTTCCATGACAAAGAAAAACTGAAGAAATTAATGACCACCAAACCAGCTTTTCAGGATGCTCTACAAGATAAATAAGAAAAAGAAAATTAAGATCACAAACACAAGAACATCACTAGAAAGAACCCACCAGGCAGGGCAAAAATTAAACAGAGGAGAAAGACAGGGAACCAACAATAGGAAAATAATGTGAAAAAGATGAGCCAATACATATTAGTTATAACCGTCAATGTAAATTGTCTCAGTTCACCAGTCAAAAGAAATAGACTTGCAGCATGGATTAACAAACAAGAGCCAGCAATATGTTGCATTAAAGAAACATATTTAACCTCAGAAGTAATTAATAGACTAAAAGTCAAAAGATGAAAAACAATACCCCATGCCACAGGAACCCAGAAAATATCCAGGGTAGTTATTCTGCTTGCAGACAAAAATTTAAACCAAAACAGATCAAAAGCAATGAAAAAGATCACTAAATACCTGTTAAGGAAAAACTCTAAGAGGAAGAGATAACATTTGTAAATATGTATGCACAAACTACTAGTGCACCCAAGCCCATAAAACAAATATTAACTAAGAAATATCAAAGTTGAAGCAAACTTTTCAACAAATGTGCTTAATACATACATATAGTATATACATACACTGTTTTGTCCAACAGCAAAATAAAAATTCTTCTCAGCAGCACATACAACACTCATCATATTAGAACCCACACTAGTCCATAAAGCATGAAAAAATAAATGAAAAAGAATAGAAATAAAGCCACTGACATCAGATCATAGCACAGAAAAATAGCAATGGCAAAAGAAATTATTTTCAAATGCATGGAAATTAATATACTCTCAAATAATCAAGTGGTCACAGAAGAATCAAAGAAAATATAAGAAATTCCTTAAATAAAATGATATTTCCATTACAAAACATTAGATTTTATGACACACAATGAAAGCATTATTAAAACACAGGTTTTCAACTGTGAATGATACCTTAGTGAAACAGAATTATCTCAAATAAGTAATATAAAATTGGGCCTCAGGGTTGATAAAAACAAGAGTAGTACAAATTCAAACTAAAATAAAAATATCAGAGAAGAAATTAATGAAACTAAAAAACAAAACAATAAAAGGAGTCAAAGAATCAAAGAGCTGAATCTTTGTAATGGACAAAACCCTAGCCAAACTTATTAACAAAAAAAGGAAGAAAATATTTAGAAAAGAATAAGTTGAAATCACAAGGGGCACTAACAAGATCCGAAACATTATTAGCAACTGTTTCAAAGCTTATACTCTATTAAAATGGAGAGTTTAGAAGTAATAGATAAGATTCCTACCTCCATGTAAGTCACCAAAACTCTATCAGAAAAATACAAAATTCTGACTTATCCAGTAAAGCAACAAAATTAATGTAGAAATAAAAAAATTAATGACAACAACAACCCCAAACACCATGTCCTAATATATTCACTGTTGATTCTTCTCTTATTGAAAAATCTAACACTATTACTCTGAAATCTTCAATGCAAGTGCAAGGATAGGAGAATCTCCAAAGTCATTTCTGAAAACTAACATTGCCCTGTTTTCAAAACCAGACAAGGGACCATCCAAAAAAAAAAATAGAGGCAAATGATTTAATGAACATAAACACTAAAATCTTCAAGATACTGGGAAGCAAAATGCAACAAATCATCAAAAAGATCATACATCATAACTCTGTAAGCTTTATCCCAGGGATGCAAAGATGGCTCCACACTCAAATAAATAAATATAATCTAGCATATAAACAGAAATAGGATGAAAAATCACTGGGTAAGAAGAGTAAAACAGGAAGCATCTAAAACATTGATTGACAGTTATGTTACAAAGCTACAGTTATAAAAAGAGTATGATACTGGCACAGCACCAGGCATAAGGATCAATGGGACAGAATATCAAATGCAGAAACAAATTTCAACATATTTAACTGTTTGATATTTGATAAAGGCCTCAAAATATATGCCAAAGGATAAATAACCTCTTCAATGGTATGGTCAAAAATGGCTGTTCACATGTAGAAGATTGAATACAGACTCATCCCTTACCATGTACTAAACTAAAATCAAAATAGTTAAGGATCTAATTCTTTTTATTTTAAAGAAGGTAAAATAAAACAGAACAAAAAAGAACAAAGCAGGTCAGAAAAAAGTAATGTAAGTGACACAGATTTCTAAGCAAGATGACAGGAGATCAACAGTGGCTACCATTCAAACAAAGGAAATTTTCAAAAATAAAAGACTCAATAAAAAAACTGGACAACTGAGATGAATACATGCTTCTCAGCAGATGTATAAGTGATCATAAGTACATAAAATGTCCAAAACTTTTGCCCATTACAGAAATATAAATTAAAAAATACTGAAATTTATTTTACTCCAGAAAATATGTCTGTCATAAAGTGATCAAATGATAACATACAAGAGCAAAACTGTATGAAAATAGAGGCCTTTCCATATTGTTAGCAAAGTAAACTAATACAATTACTATGGATGTCAGTATGGAGACTCTTCACCTAAGGTTGGAAATTCCATTTGATCCAATCATATGTAATGTGCTGTAAATGTCTTTCTGAAAGAGTTAAAGGACATCATTTTATAGTGACACATGTATTCCCATATTTATAGCAAAACAATGCACAGTATGAAAATCATGGTAATAGCTTCTATGTCCATCAACAAATGAATGGATAAAGAAAATGTAGTATTTATAAGCAAGGGAATAGTAGTCTGCTCTAAAGAACCATAAATTTAAGTCATTTGTAGGAAAATCAATGAGAACTCTGCGAAGCAGTCATTTTCTAAAGGTTCTCTATACTAGCAATAAAGCTACCAACCATAAGCAATTTAAGAGAATCAACAGAAATTTAACTTAAAAAAATAGAAAACAAGACAAGGAAGTGAGATATAATCTCAAACTTCCAGCTTGCCAAAAGCAAGCACAGGGGGCAATGAGGTAAAAAATGCCAAAGCCACCTACCTTGGCTCTGTGACATAGTAATAGCAGAAGTAACTATGCAGATGAATGGGATTCTAGAAAAAAATTAAATTAGAAATAATTTCTTAGATAACTAAAGATGTGATGAGCATAACAAAGGACAGTTAGTAAACCCAGACCAGATAGAGATTTTTAAAAAGTAGAGGAGCTTGGGAAAATGGTGGAAATCATAAATGCCCAAAATAGGAAAAAAAAAATGGAACTCATGAGACAGGTTCAAAAAGACATCCCGAGGATTATAAATTCCATTGTACACATACTAACCAGAAGGAATCAATGTAAGGAGAGAATATCAGATGTAGAAGACAGATTTGTGAGCATTTGTGTTGCTTCTAAGATTTAGCTGTTATAAACATGGGTGCACATATATTGCTTTGGCATGATGTGTTTAATTCTTCTGGGCAGATACCCAGAAGAGGAATAACTGAGTCAAATGAGATCTCTAATTTTAGTTTTTAAGGAATGTCTACATTCATTTCTACAATGGTTGCATAAGTGTACACTCCCAAAAAGAGTGGAGAAGGGTTCCTTTTCCCCCATGGCACCACCAGCATTTGTTACTGGTTGATTTCTTGATAACAGTCATTCTTTCTGGAGTGATATGAAACCTCAGTGATGTTTTAATTGGTATTTCTTGAATGATCAGTGATGTTGAATATTTTTTATATATTTATTTGCTATTTGTATTTCTTTTTATGAGATATGTGTATTCATCTCAGATTATTTTTGGATCGGGTCTTTGAAATTGATGAATCTGATTATTTTTCAATCCTTTATATGTTCTAGATATAAGTTGTTTGTCTGAAGAACATTTGGCTAAATTTTTTTTCCCATTCAGTGGGTTGCCTTTTCAGTTTGATGATGATTTCTTTTGTTGTACAATTTTTTTAATAAGATGAAATCCCAGTTTTTGATTATTTGAAGAATTTCCTATGCAGCCTAGGTTTTATTCAAGAACTTTCTACCTACATCTACATTTTCAAGATTTCTACTTACCTTCACTTTCAGTAGATTTAGTGTTTCTGTTCTAATATTTAGATCCTTGATCCACTTTGATTTTAATTTAGTACATAGTGATAGACACGTGTCCAGTTTTAGATTTGAGGAATGAACTAACTAGATGTATTTTTATACAATGAAATACTTCTCAGCCATAAAGAAGAACTTTAGACTTTTATACATAATTTGATGTAACTTGATACTATACTCATAAGTGAAATAAATCAGATTCATGTGTGCAAATATTGTATTTTCTTCTTTGTGTGAAAAATTGAACCAGTAAATAAGGTCTAAAGCGTACAGCAGACATGATATGGGGAGAAACTGTTCAATGAGAAAAAGGAACTGCGATGAGTGCAAGGGAAAAGAACAGTACAGAAAAGGGAAAAAATGTAAATCAGTTATACTATTAGTGTCTCTTAGTTCACTAAAAAGGAAAGTTTGTGCTAATACTGATTGGAGATTTTTTTGTGCTCATATTTTGTACTCTGAGCAACTACTTTAAAGATAACATGTAACATATTAACCATTGTTATTCTCCTGCTATTTTGTTTTGAAATTTGATTTACCTTTTTTACATAAAATAAAAACATTAAAAGAAGAAAAGTTTGTTGATAGTGATCATGAAAAGAAAGGTTTCTTAAAACATAGCAAGGGACCAACAGCAGTTGCTAGATATACAAAGAAGAAAAACATAAGATTGACCTGAGTCAGTGAAAAAAAAAAAACAGATAATGCTAATGACACAAAAAAAAATCTATCAAAGAAGTAGTGGCAAAATCTTCACAAGCAAGGAATAAAAAAATTGATGTATAAATAAGTGAAACATGTAAAATTTCTAATGAACTGTGATAAAAGTAAAACTACACCAAGGCATGTACTAGTCAAGATTATAGAAATACAAAACAAGAACATAACATTAGAGAGCTGTTAGAGAAAATAAACAAATCCTTAAAGGAAAGCCCATCGGAATCACAGCAGACTTCTCTACACAAACTGTCATATCAAAGAGAGCTTGTAGTGAGGTATTTCAAGCCTTAAAAGAAGACAACTTCCAATTCAGATTGATGTTCCCCACAAAACTATCCTTCAAAGTTGGTGGAGAAATAAGATATATCTATGACAAAGAACACATGAAGAAATTCACATCAAAACCATTACTCAGAAACGTTCTGAAAGATATGCTAGAAATAGATAGCGAAGACCCCAACTCCAAGAAATCCTGGAGAATGAATCTATTAAGCAAGGCAAGCAATTAAAGAGAGAGGAAAGAAAGAGTACCAACAAGAGGAAAATAACAACAAGGATAAGTCAATATATGTCAATTACAAGCATCAATGTAAATGGTCTTAATTCATCAAGCAAAAGAAATAGACTGGCAGAATGGATTTAGAAATAAAATTGAACAATATGCTGCATATGAGAAATAAATTTAATTCAAAAAATAATTCATAGACTAAAATTCAAAGGATGGAAAACACTCCTGGAAATAAGAACCCAGAAAAAAAGCAGGGATAGATATTTTATTTGCAGACAATGTGCATTTCAAGACAAGACTGAGCAAGTGAGACAGAGAAGGTTGCTACATATTTGTCAAGGGAACACAATAAGAGGTGGAGATAACAATCAAATATTTATGCACTAAATGCCAGCTCACCAAACTGTATAAAAATAATAATAGACTTGAAAATTCATATAAGCACTGATACAATTATAATGGCGGGACCTCAACTTCCCCACTGTCAAAAATAGACAGATCAACTAGACAAAAATTCAACAAATATCAGAACAGAGCCAGAACTTTGAACAAAAATATTTATAGTGTGTTCCACTCTACAACATCAGAAAACAAATGCTTGTCAGCTGCACATGGGATGTTCTCCAAAATAGACTTGATACTATCTCATAGAATGTGCTTAAGTAAATGCAAAGGAATTGATATTCCCTCATGCATGTTTTCAGAACATAGTGCAATGAATTTGGAAATCAAAGACAAAAGGAGCAAAAAAAATTGGATAAAAACATGGTAAATAAATAACACCTTCTTGAACAATCAATGGGTAATAGAGGAAATTAAAGAGGCAAATAGATAGTTTCTGCAGTGAAACGATAATTCCAGTAAAACATATTGGAACTTATAGGATTTGATGAAAGTAGTCATCTGAGAGATTTTTGTAGCAGAAAATTCCCATGCCAGAAAAAGAGTGAGCACAAATAAACAACTTCAGCTTCCACAACACGAAAAGCAAGTTCAGCCCGAAGCTTGCACAAAATGATTTATAAAGATTAGAACAGAAATTAATGCAACTGAGATTAAGAACACAATAAAAAATTGGAAACATTAGATAAATTGAGAAACATTTAAGCAACCTTATCAAAACAGAGAGAGAAAAGACTCAACTCCAAGGAAGTAGGAATAAAAAGTGCGAAATCACAACAGATTCTGAAGAAATTCAGAAGATCATCAATACAGGACTTCAAGGTCTTGTAGTCTAATAGGATGGGAAGCATAGAAGAGATGGACAGATTCCTGGGTACATATGAAGTAGCAAAGTGTGTGACTTAGTCATAACCATGAGTGAAGTATTGTACTCACAAAATGGATTAATCTAGAAAATAGGATGATAAATACAAGAAACTAGACAGGAAAGGCCACATGATTTATGATGCTATATATGGTAAATGTTCAGAATATGTAAATCCATATGGAGCAATGTGCAACTTATCAACTAGTGATTTCTTACTGTGTTTTTAAAAAATTCTGGATTATATTTATTCTTTTTTTTGTTTTGCTTTTTTTCTCTAAATAAAAAAAAGATAAAAAAGAAAGTGGATAACAGTTGTCAGAGATGGAGTGAGAGATTGATGGAGATTGAGATTAACTCTTAATATGTATGGAATATCCTTACGAGAGAATTGAAGCTTTTTGGCATTAGATAGTATTGAGGGCAACACATGATAACAAATATACTAAAAACCAGTAAGTATACATTTTTAAAGATGAATTTTATATTAAGCCCGTTACAATGAAATAATTTTAAAATGTGAATTTTGTGTTATGTAAAGTATATTACAATAAAATAACTTAAGCAATATAAAACATTAAATAACCCAGTATGTCAATTAAATTGAAGATATAATTAAAAACATACCAACAAATAAAAGTCTGATGAATTCACTGCTGAATACTACAAGAAATTTAGAGAAGATCTAGTGCCAGTATTCATCAAAAACTTCAGTAAAATTGAAAGTGAAAGAATACTCCCAGTGTCACTCCTGGAAACAAGCATTACAGTGATGTAAAGACAAAACCAAACCAAAACAAAACCAGTAATTTCCAATCAAAAAGAGAACAACAGGCCAATTTCCCTAATGAACATAGATGCAAAAAGCTTCAGAAATATATTGGCAAACAGAAGGTAGCAAAGCACCAAGAAGATTATACATCATAACCACGTAAGATTCAATGTAGTCATGCAGGAATACATTAATATATGCAAATCAATAAATGTAATTCACCACAGTGTCACAATCAAGGGAAAAAACATGATTCATCTCTATACATGCAGAAAAGATATATTTGACAAAGTCCAACACCCATTCATGAGAAAGTCCCTATAGAAAATCGTAATTGATAGTCTTTATCTCAATCTCATAAAAGCCATCTGTGACAAACCAACAGCCAGCATCATGGTAAATGATCACAAATTGAAATTGTATTCTGAACATAAAGAATTTTCTGTAATACTAAGAAAAGGACAAAACAGAATTCATGTCTCCTCCAGTATTTGGAAAAAATACCCAGTTGCAGAACATATTTATGAAAATATGTTTTCATAATTGAGTACTGAAATCTTTCTGCATGGACAAATGCCGTGGTCACTTTGATCCAGGACTTGCAAAAATCAATCTGTAGCATCTAAGTGCTATATTCATACAGACAATACCACAGAGTTACCTTTAAGGAGATTGATAACTGTATAGTCCATTTTAAGAGTTCAGAGTGCTACTATTATTTTCACTGTTGCTATGTGTTTTGATAATACCATTAAGAAGTTCGTAAAACAGTAGATTAGGAGAAGTGTACAAGTTTGTGATATACTGGAGGATTAGAAGGGTTGCAGTGTGTTTTTGTCTACATTTTTACTGGTTAGTAAATATTTATTGAGAATTCTACTCAATTTCATATTCAGGTTGTGTACAGTATGTGTTACAATGTAAGTGCTTGTTACATTTTTAGCAGTGAACCAATGATTCTGTACGAATTAGAATATAAAGAACCCCTTCACATAAAGTGAACAATGATAGAAATTGAGTGCAGTGTAATATGACAAAGACATTTGCTATGACATATGACAAAGACATTTGGAGAGGACAAAAGAAAACCCAGTGATTTTTAAACTTTAATGTCATAAACAATTTAGGAACCTTATGAATAACATACATGCAAAGACACATTTACACATTAATATAAGCCATACATGTTTGCTTTCAATCTCAGAGAAGTAGGAGCCACCTGAAGCTTTACTTTGATCCCACAAGTACTGTATTTTCCTTTTTAATAAAGGAGAGTCAAATTTATCTAGCTTTCTGTGCATAGTTCTGGTTTACTCTTCTGTTGTTGGGTAACTGACAAGGGACCTTGTTTTTATTTTCTCAAGTATTATTCTGTTGAGGGGCATGGATTATGTGCTCATTCTATTGCTACATGCTATTGTGTGCCCAAGTATGTGAGGAAATCCATATCATACACATCTTCAGACATACCATCAATGTGCACAGTTGTATTAGTGGAGGTTAACTTGGACACACAGAACTCTCAGGAGATGAAGATGATAATAGATAGATAGATAGATAGATAGATACGCAGACAGATATTGCAAAAATTGCCCTACAGAATTATGGGAACTGATAAGCTAGTCTAAAGTTTATGGGGGCAGACTGCAGAGAAGGAAGACTTGAAGCTTTCCAGTCACTGCTGAAGCTACTGAAATTGCTTTTTCACTAGACAAGCTTCAGCACTGTCTTAATCAGACTCATGCAGACTTTCTAGAAAAATCTCCTTCATTCAAATTCAACTAATGTTATATTTTAATCACATCTAAGAAATGCCTTTAGAGAAGCACCTAGATTTGTGTTTGATTGAATAACTTGAGATTATAATCTTGTGTAGTCCATATATGAAATAACTGTAAGTATCTGAGTTTAGATGTAAACATCATTTTGTATTTATATGGTTCAACAAATATCTTCTCTAATATTGTGAGCATCTAATATGTATGATGGAAGATTTGGATCCTTAGTTCCTAAAACATTGCAATTATTTAATGAATATATCAGAATTATTTTTAAAGATTCTGAGGATATTGAGTGATTCATAAAGTTACATTTTATATAACTGAAATAATTATCCAAACATAGTCATTCATATATTTTGTGACTTTCCTGTTGAGTATAAGCACAACCTGTTTTTCCAGTAACCTGGGAGAATTATTTTATTACAATGCTATTTTTACTGAAGCATTTATTATATATATATGTGGATGTGGACACAAATGTCTGCATACACATTGCAATGTATGTTACAACCTATTGTGTTTTCAGTTGACATATGTTTCTTCCTGACTTATGATCTTAGTCTATGAAAACTTGTGAACATATCTATTATGTGCGCTTATGATTAAGTAAATTTCTAGCACCAAGTCACCAACACTCAGACATTAAGCACAAGATCGAGGTATATTAAACTGAAAAGCTGTGAAGTTTGTTCTGTTGATTCCACTGTGGATTCCTTTAACCAATATTTTCTATAATACCTGGAAATTGCCAGCATGTGATAGCACAATACACTATTTAGTACTTTCAAAATGCAAACTTTAAATAGGTTCTAGAAAATTCAATGAACATATAAAACATTAAGAGCTAAAATGGAATTGAAAATTATTTTAGAGAATTCTGTGTATATGTTAGGCATTTAAGAAATATCACTTTACCCAGGAAAGTAATTCGATAATTATAGAAAATGTAGTTAGATTCAGTTATGATCTAAGGTGCATCATTATCACCAGTGTGAAAAGAAATGAGAAGAAAAGCCATCTAACAATCTAATACTGATTCATTAAGAATATCTTTGGTAAAGATTCATTACCTACCTCCTGCTTCCAGGAAATATACTGTATCTAAGACTGCTATTTAAAAAAAAAATATGTCTGGTATTAAATTTCAGGTGAATATTAGGAATTATAACAATGTTATTTGTATTTTTACATTTTAAAAGTCAAATCTGAAGTTAAGCACTTACCTGGGAGGTAAACACAGTTATACCAGTTAAATAATCACACAATAATAGTAACAAATCTATAGTCAGCAGAACATACACCTGCAAAGGAAAGGTATAGATAAAAAGGAGAAGGGAAACGCTTCAGGACAAGATGGTTGAACTTGACCACAAGGGAAGGATAAAGTTTGCGTAGAAAAAGAGTGTGTAGCTTTCTGGATGGAGGAAGAAATACTGGTTCTCGTAAGATTATGCCTAGCAGAACTTGCATGGTGACTGTCCATCTCCTTGCCTTGAGAATTCTACGTACTGGATTACAGAAGTAGGTGATTAGGTTGGGAAATCAGGTTCCAAATAACCATGGAAGAACATAAGTACTTGGAAACAAAGTTGAGGTTGTATGCTTATAGGTAATGATTCCTGAGAGAGTCATCAACACAGTGAGTGGTGACAATAATTTTACATGAGAATCTGAAAGAACATTTTAACTTAATAAATGTATCAGATGTATTGCTTACCATAATGGATAGAATAAAATGATTTACTAGGCATACCTAAGGCCAGTGTTCTAATGAAAATGAGTTGGTTTAATGAATTCACTTGTAAATCTACTGGGCATGATATCTCCTGCTATGTCACTTCCAGGTTTAGCACCTGCCACTGCTCAGAAAATGAAATGTAGTAACAGCACTCTTCAAGACTTTGAAGTCATAAATGCCACTAAGTACAAAAGAAAAGGAGATCACTTTCATTTATCCAGAATCCTAGTTTTCTAATGAAATTTGAAAAGACTGCTGGTAGATTTATTTTGAAAAAGTGAATCTATCATGTAAAGCCTGGTTCAGGCCTCCTTATTATAAAGGAGAAGGAGTCTTACTTACATTGATTGGTCCCTTAAGCAGTGTAAGGGAAAAACACCCCTCTCCTAATCAAATCACTGAATGAAATGGAATTTGCTAGCAAGGGTTTAATCACTATCCTATAATCAAATCAGGCATGAAATCAAGTTTTGATTATATGTTATTGTTCCTATTACTAGCAAATTGGCAAATCATAGGAAACGCCCCTAAATATGGGGGAGGATGTCAAAGGACTGGAAAAGCAAATAGTTTATTTAGTAAAACAGAGAAATACAATTAGAGTTCACCAAATTTATGGTGCTCTGCAGTTTTCTTTATTGAACTATTCTGAAAATACTTAGATTTTCAATGTTCTATAATACATCCTAAGTTGCTTATATATAGGTAGATAAAACTACTTGTGTTCTATAATATCGCTTCCAAAATTTCTCAAAAATCTACAAGCTTTAAACAAAATATGAAAATTTTCTATTACTTTTCTATTACATTTTCCATTACTATTCTTATTTATTTCTTCAATTAAAAATTGTTTTACAAATTAGAAGTTAAATTGACTATGAGATTGAATTTTTCAAGGAAACATATGCAGGGCCAACCTCTATGCCAATATGTATTTACATTTAAACATCAAATTCTAGAAATCCTTCTGAGAAAGTTATAAATTCCATTATATATGCAAGAAAAATGAGTAACTATCTTCGTGTTCAACTATTTAGTAAATGTGTAATTGAGATGTGCTTAATTACATAAACTTGTTTTTTTCTTTTACTATTATAAAAAACAACATTTTTACTTAAGATTTATACATTTCACCAGTTTAGGATACCAGCAAGCCAAGTAACAGAAATAGCAAAGGGCAGCATTATAGGCTACTAGAATTTTTATAAATCAAATCTTTAGAAACAGGAATTAGACAAAGACTTTAATTGATATATCAAAATCATTTAGGCAAAAATTTGTTGATGGCCTTTTGTGTACCTGCATCTAATGAACAATGTACAACTTTAGTTGTTCCACATCACCATGTACATCCATGTGTGACACAATGACATTGCTGTCAACTGCAAATTGGGTGCTAAGGTGGGAGGTGGAGCTGAGGCATTCCTACCACACACTCGCAGTGTAACCATCAGGTCATAGTGCCAGGCATTACTCACGCTTTCACAGTGATGCTGCGCTGCACCAACCCTCTGAATGGCCCGCCCTGTAACAACGTAGCACATGCAAACATGTATACTGCATACACTTGATAATGACAGGTAGCTACTGTGTTCAAAGTTCTTCCGTTTACTATCCTATACTTTACATTATTATGTTAGAGTATACTCTTATTTAAAGCAATATAAAAATAGCTCTAAAAGAGCATCAGGAGATATTTTGAAAGGGGTTGTTATAAGAGTTGATAGCTTTGTACATGTTCTCTTTGATTACTTTTTTTTAATTTTAAGACTGGTTCTTGCTAATGCACTAAATTGTTGGAGCGTGGATCAAACTTTTGATGCTACTGCCTTAGATTCCCAGAGTGGTAGGGTTCCTGGAGTGTGCCACTAGTTTTAACAATAAGGTGAAGATGTAAGAAAGTTAAAATTTAAAAGAGAAAAATGCTTATAGGATACAAATATAAATAAAGAAAATACTTTATACAACTGTGTGATATGCTTGTGTTGGTTATTACAGGAATCAAAAAGATAAAAACATTAAAAGTTTATAAAATGAGAAAGTTACACTAGGCTGTGATTAATTTATTATTGAGGAAAGACCAGGGTTTTGAACCTGAACTTGGCTGTTACGAGGTTTACCTTATCAGGGTTGTATTCAAGCAGATGCCTGTGCTCCCGGGCTGCCAATATTGATAAAGAGGCCGCTCCCACAGAGGTGCTGTATTTTTTTTTTTCTTTAAAAAGTAAAAAGCAACCAGTTGACATATTGGGTTACAATGAACACCTCCCTTTCTGTGCAGAATTTAAAAGACTTCGCTGCCGGGTCGCTGGGATCCTCACCAGCAGGCCTGTGTTCCCCTACTGCGGCCAGCACGTCTCCCGTGTCCGCGTTCAGTTTGCGGCTTTGTCAGCATCTTTTGCAGCATACGTTTCCTTTTCTGTATACAGCTGGACCTTTTGTTCATGCTTTTCCTCGTGCCTTTATTTCAAAAGCTCTCAGGGACTAGCAGAAAAAGGCAAGTGGGAGGCAAAATGTGCATGTACCTCCCATTCTCCGAGCCTGTGTAAGAGGCTCTGAGCCAACACACGGCTCACAGGATCGTTTTAGTGCTTGTGCAGTTCTCTCTTGGACGATGTCTTTTATGTTGAAAAGACCATTCCTGTGTTAGAGTAACCACTTTGTATCCCAGTCTCTACATTTTCATTAATATTTCCATCTATACAATTTCGGTAACAATTTGAAAACTCGCTTATTAAAATGATATGACTGCTGCATGCATTTTCCTTAATATTTACAATTTGACTTAGGTAGATATTAACAAATATTATGCCCTTTTCCTGATATTTTTGGAAAATTTAAATAAAGTTTTAAAAGGGTACAAAAAGGGTTATCTGAAAGTTTCAAATACAATGGAAAACACTCTCAAGAATGTTTCATCCTATGAACGGAACTTTTGTTGACATTAAAAAAACTTTCTGTTTGGTTGAAAGAAACAGTATAGAAATGGATTCAAGGTTTATGAATCGTACATAGGAGGGAACTACAGAGACAGAAAACCTAGTAACAGAATTTGAGAAAGTTACAAGGAGATTATTGAGTTATACTTTAGAGTTATACTTTAAAGTTATACTTTAAAGTTTTTTCATTTAGTTTTTCTTAAATAAAAAATCACATGGAAATATTTTATAGATAATGGGAAGTAATTGAAAGTCTACAAGCTGATATATTTTTGTAAGAAAAGTAATACGTAGTCACAATACGGTAGACATAATATATTGTGCAATTCAACAAAGCCAATGAGAAATTGGATTGAGCACATTGACCTATGGTTAAATTATAAAATCGATAAAGATTTGCCTCAGTATAGAAAGACCTACAGAAGATATATTTCAGCACTAAAGAATTACTAATATTTTTGTATCTGGAGACTATTGAAAATAAGACAAGTTTGTGAATAAAACAGAAAGCATCTTTAAATATTAGGACCACATTAAGAAAACTGTATTTAGAAATTATCACCATTAGTAAGCATGTATTCATTATTTACTGTGTATATACTGTGCTGGATTATTGGATATGTGCCTTTTTATTTTCAATTTTCCAGTTATAACTTGCACTATGTGAATATAAATTCCAAATATACAGGAGAATAATGATCATTTCAACTCTTCTGACAGCTATTTTTTTCTTAATGTTTAAATATGTCATTACATAATTATTTTTCTTTGATAAAATGAGTTTATCTTGATGCTTAAGTAGAATGCTACTCGTGCTGTTTAGGTAGTCTTCCAAATGCAAAATGCATTCTGAACATAAAAGAAAAGAAAGTAAACAATTTGTAACTACTATAAAAATTCAGACATGAATTTCAAGTACACAAATCATTAGGATATTGTAGAGTGAGTTTTGATAGAAGAGAAATAGGTTAAGATGACAAGAGAAAGTGCTAAATTGAGACACATTTGATACTAGCAACCTTAAAATACTATTACATTATCTTACTGGGCATTTGTTAAATTTCTAATATACAATCATTGGGAGATAAAAAAAATATATGCATATATATATGGCAAAGATGAATGGATCTGTAAAAGATAATTATTTTTTCACTGCTAAAGTATAAGACAGTGAGAATGGTTGGGGGGAGAAAGGATCACTCCTCCACTGTTGGTGGGAGTGCAGACTGGTGCAACCACTGTGGAAATCAGTATGGAGATTCCTCAAAAAACTAGGATGGAAATTCCATTCAATCTAGCTATTCCCCTCCTGGGTATTTTCCCAGAAAAACTGAAAATGTCAGGTCCAGAGATATATGTACACCTATGTTCATAGCAGCACAATCTGTGATAGCTAAATCTTGGAAACAACCAAAATGCCCTTAACTGCAGAGTGGATGAAAAATATGGGGTATTTTTATACAATGCAATATTACTCAGCTATAAAAAATAATCATCTTGAAGCCTTTATAGGTAAATGGAGCCAACTTGAAAATATCCTCATTAGTTAAATAAACAGGACTCACATGAGCAAATATCACATTATCTCTTTAGTGTAAAAAATAACAAAAACTGACCCAATACTGGGATCCAAAGACTATGACAGATATTATGAAAGTGAAAGGGAAGAAAAGTACTCTAAAGAGTATAATGAAATATATGGTGTGTAAGATAGTTGACCATATCACTGAATTTCTGTTGGAACATTGAACAGAAGGATTTGCGCTGTCAATGTTTGAGTGTCTAGTCACCATTTATGCTTTGATTTTGTAAATTTGGCAACTATTTTTGAGACGACAACGAGTAATGTATCAACTAGTGATTCTACGATGAGAATCTGTCCTTTTGAATGCCTTAAACTCGGTTTTGTTCTACCCTCTTCTGCTTTTCTATTCTTTTTAATTTTCTTTCATTTCTTTGAAAAAAGAAAAAAAAAAGAAAAATATGCAATATAACAACCATTGTTAAATTTCTTTCATTCTGTTGTGAAAACCTATATTGACATTGTCTTGAGTTTGTTGGTGTTGTTTATGCCTTTTGCTTTTTGTTCTTTTCTGACTTTTTTTTTTTTTTTTTTTTTTTTTTTTTTTTTTTTTTTTTTTTTTTTTTTTTTTTTTTTTTTTTTTTTTTTTGTGGTACCGGGGATTGAACTCACAACCTTGCGCTTGCAGGGCAGGCGCTTAAGCCACTGAGCTATATCCCCAGCTACTTTTCTATTTTTAAATTAAAAAAAAAAGACAGTGAGAAAAGATAATTCTCCTCACATTCCTTCCCTCTTCTCACTAGTTTGCATAGATGCCTCTGTACACCCTCATATACTCTTATGTATTTATCAGATTGATAAAAACAGTAATGAATAGGAAAGAAATGCAAAACATGAATGAGATGAGGTTGGACCTAAAAATAATCAATATTAACATAGAAATATAGTCTGACATTTAAGAACATTTTTTCACTTTAAATCTGATAACATTTTATGTACTCTGAAATATCTTCCTGTAAAATGAAAAACTCTTTTATTAGGACAGCATTATAAAGTCAGCACCACCAGGAGCAATCAGAAATATGAAAATAGGCAACATCAGTTGCTCCCAGTCCACATTTTCTCATTATCTTTCTTAATTATTTTCAATGAAGTACCAATTTAATATGAATTCTCTGAATATGTTAGTGTTTTGTCCTTATAGATTTCATTATATTCCTCCAGGAAATACTAACTGATATATATCATACATAAAGTTTTAAACATGAATTTTATTATGCACTTGTTTAATTCTGAGCATTTCTTTTAAATTTATCTCAAAAAAGGACCTGTTTGATCATTTGTTTATGACTTTATTTCATTTGAGCTCTTTATAGCTTGTTTTTAACTTCCTATGACATACTATAATTTAGTCTGTGTGTTTTAAAAAGATACAGTCTAATATAAGATAAAGTAATGAAGTTCTATTCAGGTGATCATACATCATTTCAGTATCTTTAGGTAGTTAGAAATAGTGACAGTTTAAATTTAGCCATTAATAATTATTTTTAAAAAAATTAACTGTAAATTCTTTAGCAGCTTTACTACTGTGTTAAAATACATTTTAGCATTTACCAAATTCTATTATATTTTTAAAAACAAATATAAAACTTGTCTACAGTATCCCTAGTTATACTGAATATAGTTTTCCTATGGTTTGGCATAAGTACTTTAAAAATTTTTCAACTCTAGATCAATGTTTCTTCTCTTCAGTTATTACCTACTTACTCTAATAATTACATCAGCAAAAGTGTTGAGAACATATTGTCTTCACAGACTATGCCTTACTGTGTATGTGTGTGTGTGGGTGTGTGTGTGTTGTTAACATGATTTACTGTTCAAGGGAAATAGTACAAATAGTCACTGATAGCTAAAGAGGACATGTGTTATTTATGGTATCTGTTTCCTAGGAGCGTACTGATAACCTAACTGCTTGTCTAAGGCCTTATCCTCTCAGACCATTGATATATAATCAGGGCCACTCTCCTGAGCTGGAGCACAAGTGTTTTCAATCAGATTAGCAATGCTGCATGCTTTATTTTAAGGTTCTTCATTATGCAACATTTTCACTGTGACTACCTTGCAGTAGCTCAGATAAATCATATTAAATGAATGTAGCTTTTACTTATCAGAAGACTACAAAATATATACATACATGAAATGATATCAAATTTTAGAAATCTGCTAGTAACAAAAAGTAGACAGTTAGAAAAATAACCTGTGCAAAAATGGAAAAGATAATAATTGAGTAACATAAAACATAAAAATTAATAATAGAAAACTTTATGATTGATGTTTTGCTGCTTCCTGATTTGTTAATAGCATTTCATTTGTTTCAGTGAAGAATAATTAGAAAAACTGAATTTTATACATGACTGGGTAATACAGGATGAATCCATCCTTAACTGTAGAACGTAAAGTTTGTCAAACGTCCGTGGAAGAATGCATGTGCTAAGGCTCTGGAGAAACACTGAATAGGTCATCTATCCCCAGATCCAGTCGTTAGAAATAAGTACACAAGCCAGGGGAACTGAAAAACTTCTTTAAGTTTGGAGGAGAAGACAGTGGGGTCAAAATACAGAACTGATTCTAGTTTAGAGCAAGGATTTACTAAAAATATCAGAGGCATACAAGAAAAGTGCATCAGGAAGAAAAAAGCCCATTACAGTAAGTGGGCTGGAAGGGAACTTTTACATAGACCATAATGAAAGGTGAGTGTGTGTAGATACCTGAGGGTAATGGGAGGGAGATGGTATATTCTTGAAAATGCAATAATGTAAGTTTGAAAATAATAGCTAGAATGTGTCAATTTTTTTTAACAAAAATGTAAAATTTACAAACTCCACAGGCTTCACAAATCTGATATCCTGCAGTAGAGTTCTCAGTCATATTGTAATTGACAACCACTAAGCTTGGATGTACAAAACTGTAAAACTCTAAGTGCCACAGAACTCCAATCTCCTTCCTGGAAGTTTATTACGGCTATCCCAGGAGTGCTGGCCCTTAATTTTTGAGACCATGAGTCATAGGTGTGGAAATTTTTTGAAAAAGTGATAAACGAAGCATGGATTAACTTTTTAGAGATCAAGTTTTAATCATAAAATTAATGTTCATTGATTGGACTAATGATTTCCTTTTTGCTTTTATTTTTGACTGATTTCTAATGACATAATGTTTCACGTTATTAATTCAAAGAGCTTCATGGAATCTAGAGCGGTGTTTGTGTAGCATTACATAGAAGGGAAGAAATTAGGAAATGATTTAGATATAGAAGTACGTTAATGTGAACTGAACCTTAGTATGATTGCTTTTAAAGTCATTTTCCTTTATTTCAAATGAAAAGGTGTTCTACTGTAGTTCTAGGTATTCTCAGTTGTGCCCAAACATGTTAGTCTCACGGCTGGAAGGATCTTCTGCAGTGTTCGCCATGCTGTTCACTTAGGAGAACCAGATTGCAGAGCAGAAGAGGTCCTCTTGCCTTGATCTGCTCTCTGTGTTTCCAACATTTTGATTCACCAATTGTCATAAAACCAACCATTTTATAAAACATTTCAGAAAATACATGTTATCTTTCACTAAATGAATGTTATGGTTATTTACAAACTGAGCAACCATTTCACGCTCTTTACTAGGGAGACAGTAAAAGCCTATATTTGCCAAAGTTTTGCAATATAATAATGAAAATAATTCCATTATATTTCTTCTTAATAGTATGAGGCTTGATATGGATTTCAAGGAAAACTGGAAAATCTCACAGACAATTTGTATAATTAGCTTAAAATATCAATATACAGGAATGCTCATCATTTTTGAGTAAAGCTTCCTATTTGCCAATATCTTTGACATGTATAAATAATTAAAATATATAAAATACATATGTATGAGAAATATGCGTAAATGTATATCTCCCAAAGTATATGAGCGTGTATAGTTTGTAATGTAAATTGGTTTTTAAAACACATGCGTAAGTTATGGATGTGTATCATTCAACAGTATTCTCTGAATGTTTCGCTAAGCAACAACAAAGAAGCCAATATTATGGGTATTTTTGGCTTGATATATTTTAAACTATATAATTTTAAACATTCTAAAATATTGCCACACTCTCTACATAAATTTCATTTGTTGTGCTGTTTCCATTTTGGTCTGAATAATTCAAAAGTTCATAATGCTTTCCATCTTGAGAAGAGATGCTGTATCTTACTTTATCCTTTAAATATCACCACTGATTAATGTTCAATTCATGGCTGCAAGTTGAGAGACTCAGGATACTGTAATACTAAGAATTAGCTAGGTATGCTGGTGCAGCCCTATAATCCCAGCCATGTGGGAAGTTGAGGAAAGAGAATCACAAGGGTAAGGCCAGTCTAGGCAACTTAGGTACAGCTTGTCTCAAAAATAAATCCATAAATAAGTAAAGACAAAGAGGGCTGAAAATGTAACAGTGATACAATGCCCTTGGATTCAATCCCTTTTACTGCAAAAATACTACAAAAGCGAGCAAACAACAACAGAACCACCACCAGCAGTAACAGCATATAATAATAGTTACTATTTTGAAACCACTTTATTTTTTATTTTATGGGGAAATAAAACCTGTCAATCAATCACAGTATCTCTGAGGCAGATGCTATTAGTAGCAGATCTGTATGTACACTTCAGATTGAAAAACTTTAGTTCAAATCAGTGCCTCTAGTATGTAGTTTTATAATCTCTAAGTTTATTAAGATGAGACCCTCAGTATCCACCTCTTTAAATATAGGTAATAGTACCCATTCCGTTTATAGGTTGGAGTTAACTCAATGAAAACAACATATATGAGTTGCCTGCCATGGTTTTAGCACCCACACATACTTTGTAAATGTCTGTCACCGTGTGACTTCTTTTTGGATAAGGAAAGAGAAGCTTGGAGAGATGGAATTCTTATATCCAAATGTATTTATCAGTGCTAAAACAGAGCTGGCACTAGAGTCCCATTCCTTCACTGTCAGCCTTCTTAAAATATTGCCTTTCTGGTGTTGAGTACTCTTTCCAGACATTAAATCTGAAAGAGAAGTAACAGAATTTATTTTGACTCTCTCCTCAAAACTGTAGAATGACAGGAGTTGGCTATGTTCTCTCTGTTTGATAATTCATTAAAAATATAAGGAAAGTAGCTAGAATATTCAGGACTTCGATGATCATAAAATATTGTAAGGGAATAATGGAAGAATGGGAAAAAGACAAAAAAATTTAGTATTGATGTTGATTCCACATACATTGCTCTCAAAAATCTATAAGAGGAGATATACTTTTGTACATTATTACTAATCCTCAAACCACTTATGCATGACTTTATAATGTAAGTGTTACAAAATTTACATAGAAATTTTTACTGTGGCTCTGGTAAGTGACTGTGGTCTGGCAAGCCGTGGCTACCCCAGGGCAGAGAAAAAGAAGCAACAGCATTTCCTGATATCCGCACCATGTTGGAATTTAGGGTGCTGAGCCAACCAGTAACCAGCCTGCCACCCTGGTAAGTGACTCTGGTCTGGCAAGCCGCGGCCACCCCAGGGCAGAAACAGTGTTTCCTGAGATTGGCTTTATTCCATCCTGTTTTGTCGTATATTACTACTTCCAAGTTAATGAAAATTAAATAAAAATGAAACAATAGAACATGAGAAAACAAGGTAACCAAATACCTCCAAAAACTCCCAACTCCATCAAAGCTGATCCATGTGACATGGATGATGAGAAACTCAAAAACAAAACAACAGAATTATATAAGGTGATTAAAAAGGAAATAACAACAACAAAACAGATCAATAAGGTACTGAGCAAGCTGAAACATGATATAACTAAACAAATAATGTACTTAAAAAGCAAAAGGAGGAAAAGAAAATGTGCTAAAGGATATAATTGCATGTATGTTTAAGTGTGTGGGATTGATAACCATATTACCAAGTTTTTGTTGGATCATTGAACAGAACTGTTTACAGCCTCACTGTTTGTTCACTTTGTATGCCTTATTTTTGTAACATGAACAACTATTTCTAATTTATCAAGTAGTGATTTCTTAATGTTTTTTTTAATTCTGTATTATTTCTACCCTTTTTTCTGTTTTGCTTTTTTTCTCTTTAAATAAAATTTTTTAAAAAAGAACTTTTTACTGTGCTGTGGCATAGCTTTAAAAGTTCTTTTCTATTTCACTATGACTAAATTCATGCAAACATTGAACACTTGAATGCTACGGTTGAGTGGATTAATGAAGTTTAGACTAGAACTGATAATGGACCATCTCTACCAGAATGTGTAACCATCCTTATCGTTTAAAGCAGAAGTTATAGAATGGCTTAAAATGAAAGACTCAGAACATTCATATTTGGGTTAAAACAGTCAGTACTGAGATTAAAACTAGAATAAAGTAATAAAAGACACAACTTAATTGATAAAAATATCTTTTTAGTTATCAGTATGTTTGAGATCATCTGTGATCAACATTTATTCCTTAACTTTTCAAGTTTTGAAACTGAGTGCGTACGTATGGATTTACCCTGAGAAGACTGAATATTGCTGATTATTGAACAAAATACTAATTTATATATTGGCTTCAATGTCATTACTTCACTCTGGAAGATGTTCCATTGCCCAAAATATTCATGTCCTATCTCCACAGCCCTTCATTTGTCAAGGTGACAGGAAACAAATTAATAATCAGAATCTGTCAGTTACATTTGAATGCAGCAACAAAACAAAGGGAAACAGATGGTCGGGGAAGTGAGGCCATTGCAGCTCAGTTAGGTTCGGTCAATCTTTTCCTTCACGTGAGCAGACATGTCCACTCTATTTTCACCCTAATTTTAACACTAGCTAGAAATTCACAGGTAATAAAACAATCTAGTTATTTTATTTATTTATTTTTATTTTAAAGAGAATAAAATTAAACAGAATAAATCCAATCAAAATAAAACAGTGAAAGTGATACAGAACTTCAAAACAAGATAACAGGAAATCAACAGTGGTTACACTACTAGATCTTGTTATCTTTGAAATAGTTGCTCATGCCATCAAATATAATAACATCAAACATAAAAAATCAGAATAAAACCACATAAAAGAGTGAAAATGCTAAAGGACTTCAAAAGAAGATGATAGGTAATTAACAATGGCTACCACCTTCAGAAGGAAATCCTCCAAAGTTGTTCTCTTGCATATTGCTATCCTCTAAATAGATGCTCAGATTCCTGGCATTAGGCTTGCAAAGACAAACAATACAGGCTTTAAATTTTGTTCTGTTTTACTTCAGTGATTATCATCTCAGCCTGTGTTTCTTCAAATCAGCCCCTTGCTTATGTAGGCAGGGGCTTGGCACCTATCTTTCAGCCTATTGCTGGCTGGGTCATAGGAAGCAGTTGTCCCAACTGACAACCACTGTTGGCTCACAGAAAGGTGTTCACTTTTTCTTGGTTCTCTCTCTGAGATGTATGGCCACCGCTGGCTCACAGGAAGGGGTTGGCCCAGCTCACAACTGCTACCGGCTTGCCAGTATAATCACAATATACTCTGAGAAGAAATGAAGGTTGAGAAATCCTCAAGTCATTCTGCCATAGAGTTTGAGCACTACTGGTTTTGTGAGCTGTTTCTTCAGGGCCCATATAGGCTGCAAGGATTTCCACACTATTCTACAAAGCATTCCTTTCCAGTGTTGCAAAAGCACATACTTGTCAGATTGGCATAGACAACCGTTTATGCACAGTATTAGACAAAGTTGATAAGCTACTTTACTTATCTACAAAGAGAGAAGTTTGGAATAGAATAATTTGTTGTAATACCTTTGTACCCAATTTATCATTAATAAATATTAACCATAAAATTTTTCCTCAGGTACCTATCTCCTTTTTATTCATTATCTCCTTTCCTTTTTATAGACATTAGAGATCTAAAATTAAATATGTTCAGTTACTTAGTCCTGTTACAAGGATATTAATGATCATAATTGAAACATGGACATTGGTCTGCTCAAAACTGAAATTCCCATAACTTATTTGTCCTACGCAGAGAAAGTGTCTGTTAAAGAATCTATCTGCTATTTAACAGAGTACTGTTTTGTACATCATAAATAAACACTCTCAGATGATGTCTATATTGTAAAGAAATCATCATTCATATTATTTTTCATATATTGTAATTGATATTGTAATTCTATTTCAATACTGATGTTGAACTACATTTTCATTCTAATGAGTAGTGATTTTTCAACACAATCCAAGAAATTTTGAGTGGTCTATTCTGATTATAGCCAAACTTGAAAGCACAATCAACCAAGATTAAACATCAAGAAATAGTTATTAATAAAAAATATAATAGTATGCAGGTAAACTTAAGAAAAACATCACTGCCATATACTTCAGAATACATTTTTAGCTATAATCTTATAAACACCAAACTTGTCCTTAGGTAATATTATTTCTGTCACTATCTCTTCTTCTTCTTTTTTTATGAGTAGTATTTTACTGTAATTCACACCAAAGGAATGAATTAATTAGTAATGAATTAATGAAGTAATGAATCAATGATGTGCTCTGATGCGCAAACACGTTTTTAACTGGTCTAAGCTTGAGTTTACTCGTTACATCTCCGCGTCCCCAGACCCTCTACCCAACTCCAGGTCTACCTCTCCGTGTCCATCAATTGCCACAGAAGAGACAGAGCCATGTAGAGTACCACTCCTTTCCAGGGTTTCCAATGACCTAGAGAATTTCATCAGGCTTTCCCACACTGCATTAGCTGTATGCATTGTTAGTCTCTGGAAAGCTGTTCACATTTACACATTGTTATTGTCTAGTTTGTGAAGTGATAACGGAATTAATGTCCTCATGCAATAAGGTGGAAGCGAATCAATTTTTCTGAGACTCAGAATGTGATTTAGCACCACCCTCACGTAGAATGAACTCTTGGTCTCTAGTAATAATGGATAATTTTAAAACTTTTTACTTTCAGTGGACTTTTTGAATTTTTATTATGAAGATTACATTATGACTTGTAATAAATCACGGTATTACAAGTACCCTGACACACTAGAATTCTCTCTGGAAATGATTTTGAATTTGTGTGGAAGGAAGTACAAAGTATTCTCTCTGAAGGGCTTAGGCGTCCATTGCCTCTGACAACCATGCCATGAACAGATAATTCTTCCTTAAGATTTTTGAATGCAACACAGTATCAATTTCACATAATGTAAGTGAGAACCACGTTCGAGTTCAACTGGGCTCCTGCTGCAAAATCAAGATTCATGAAGGCTCAAGGCAAATCAAACTATGAATGTGTTATAACTGAAAATGCTGAAGACTGTAAAACTAAGTAAACCATCTTATGACAAATTGGCACTCCTATTGCAAATATAAATCTGAAAAACACACGCTATGTTGAAAGAGATTATAATGGACACATACAACAATTTATGTGCATTTAACTAGAATTTTCTAGTATTTGAAAGGAAATGCTTCAAAAATCTTCTGATAATTATTACCAAATATCTTAATACTTAGATGATTCAAGCTGAGACATGTTTGATTTTCACAGTGAAATTTTTATGGGTTTTACTTGATATCATATGTAACTGATCCATGCTAATGTAGAGGATTTTTAGAAAGAGATATTTGCCTTTTTGAATTCTTACAGACACAAAATAATAGTCTCAGTCTTTAAATGTACTTCCATCAATTAAAGCACAATTCTCAATTTTGCTAAATTTTTCAATTACAATTACAATTATTTTGATAAATTCTTACAATTACAATTATTTCTTGTGCTGCAATCATGCATTGATATATTCATATTTTTCATTATTTCTACTAAACAGAGTATGTTTTTAAGAAGTTCATGAATTAATAGAGAACCTTTTATTTTGTCCAATATATATTGAATATATTGTAGAAAGTATTTTATTTAAAATAATATCTATGCCTTCATAGGTAAGTGGAGACAACTTGAGACTATCTTCATTAGTGAAATAAATAAGAATCATACTTATAAATATCACTTTGTGTCTCTAGTGTAAAAAGTAATAAGAAATGTAAGAGTAAGAAAACCTAAAATGTGTAATTGCTACTGTAAAAAAGAGAGGAAAACAGTGCTCTAAAGACTATAACTACATGTATGTTTAAGTGTGTAAGATAGATGACTATATTACGAAGTTTTTGTTAGATTGTTGAGCAGAACTGTTTGCAGTCTCACTGTTTGAATGTCTACTTTGTATGCTTTAATTTTGTAACTTGAATAACTATTCCCAAGATAACAGTATGTAATTTATCAAGTTGTGATTTCTTAGTGTTTCTTTTGTTCTTTTTTTCCTTTGGAATTCTGTATTGCTGTTACCTTTTTTCTGTTTTGCTTTTTTTTTCTCTTTAAATAAAATTTTAAAAAATAATATGTTTGTTATTTCTGTTTGCCTTTGTCAGAATCTATATTCTATTAAACAATCAATGATATAAATAACAACTATGGACAAAAGTGTACTTATTTATTGGCATTGGCCTCAAATGGGTTTTTTACTTTATTAAAAATCTGTAATATTAAAAATTACATTACTTGTTTGATTTTGTATATATATATATATTACCATACTTGTGAAGTTTAAAAAAGAATAAAATAATGTATATGTGAAACATTAAACATTTTAATTATGTTGCCCAATAAATTATACTTAAAGCCAATGTGTTTTCTCACATTTAGTATCAATTTACAATATAATCACCTATTGGTAGCATATTATGACATAGTATACACATTAGACTTAGTGCTTACTATGACACTAGCCATTGAATTTTTAAATGCCCACTAGGAAGCAGTGTGACTGATAATTAAAAATAAGCAAATAATCTATTCTTGATTGCTATATTTTTTTTTACTGAAAAATAAAAGTCAAACAAATGGAAATATTCCAGGTAGACAAATCTTGTTATTTTAGGTTTAAAATATTATATTGAATAGTCAGTGTAGAAATAATATTTAAAGAAATATTACAAGAATATTACCTTGATGTGCAAAGCAGTGCTACATGAAATACCCAGAAGAGTTATTCAAAGAGGATCCATAGTGAGGACAAGTGATTTGTAGTAGAGAATTAGATTTAAGACAATTATTTGAATCCTATTTATGGTACTCATTAGCTGCATTTTGGATGAGCTATTGTATATATTTTATTCTATTTCCTCCTCTATTTCATGCAAGGTATGAAAGATCTAGGCAGAGCCAGAAATTTCACATGCATGATATAATTGACAGTTATTTTGTATTATGTCAGAATTATACTTTTAAATCTTTCCCTTTTCTCAGTTTTAACATCAATAAGTGAAAGAAGCTAAAATTTTGACAAATGTTATGTTATTTGGGAATAAATTCTTTAGCATTTTGTTCTTTGGCCACTACCTCCTCAAGGAAAGCCATTAAGTGATATTATATTTGCTGTTATTCTGCTACAGAATGAAGATTTTAACTACAATTCAAGGACTTGTTAAATTCACATTGTACTGTGTTTTGTAGGTTGGTATATAGGTCAAGTTTGGAAAATCTTCAAAAGTTATTGGAATAATTATGCATTAAAATAAAAAATCTTATTTTAGAAATCATCTACTTCTTATTTAAGGAATTTTGGCATGTGCATGTAATTGTATGTATGTGTTTCAGAGAGAGAAAAGAATGAGTGAGTCCTCGTGTACTTACTATTGAATGTAGGCTGTACTTACATATTAACCAAAATAAGAAAAGATAATTTCCTTCAAGTTGTGCCTTTTAAAGTATTTGATCATATATGCAATTTTCTGGATTTCTTGAAGAAATCAGGAGGCTTTATTCTATAGAAACAGAAGAAAAACAATTTTTACAAATCTTATTCTATCATTACATTCTTGAAAGTTTTATGTTCATATTAGTATTTATGCAAAAAATATGATAAAATCATACACAAATTAGATTTCCATGCACTTTCCTGAGGATAAGAGTAATAATTTGATGTTTTATTTACTAAGGTGGCAAAACTTCTAGAATTTTCTTGTATCTTTTAGTTAAGAATTAGCTAAAATATCAAGCTTACTCAAATGTGTTTACAGTGAAATTGTGCAATCTTTATAGTGTTAATCTGAGACATATGGTCTGATTACAATGGTAAATAAGGTATTTAGCACATGTGTTTTTTGGGTTTTTATTTGTTTTAAAGTATGTTCCTATTCTTGTTGAATCATTTGCTTGTTTCAGATACTGTATATTAGATATAGAGTGATTTCTTTCTTTTTCCTCATCAAATTTTTTATTTCTGTTATAAATATGATCACAGGCATATATGAAGACAGCAATATCCACAAATGATTTATTTATAGTGAAATACTAAGCCTTCCTCTAGCCAAAGGCATATATTTTAAAGGCACAATAAATGAAATATAATAAAGCAAATAAAAAGTATCTGAGAGAAACTTCTTTATGGAAATAATCTGGGTTATTTTTCTCTGTCCTTTGAATAGTTCATCCAGATAAAATGAGTCAACAATGGTGTATTGCATTTTGCAGTTTCTCAAATGATTATTTTATATAAACTTTGTATTACAACATTTATACTGAATAGTACCCTAAAACTCATAACTGATCACTTTGAATAATTGTGAATTATTTAACTATTTTAGAAAAAAGAAAAATCAAAACTATGAAATCATTTTTTAAAGGGAAATTTATTCTTAGCATTACATAACATTTATTTCTCAACAAGACTATGCTATTAGAAGGTACACAGGAAGGGTGCCACTTGATCTATTTTTTTCCTCTCTGAAAATAGTTGACAAATTGAATGTTTTTGGAGACAGAGACCTGTCAGCACCACACTGAGCTTTCCTTCTTTCCTGCTCTTATCAGACAATGACAATGATTAAAAGTGATGAATGGCAGATGCATTTGAATCTATAATTGAACATCTTTAAGCATAATGACATCTTCTCTCATTTTGAATTTGCTTGTAGGATTCTGATGTTCAGCTAGAGCAAACATTCATAATAAAATGACTTATCTGAGGTCCCAGGTTGGCACCCCCAAATACTCTTGCTGCAGCTGGCAACCTTTAAATCAGAGACAAAAGCTGAATCATCAGACAGCTGAAACTTGTGTCATATTGAAATGCAAGATATGTACTTGCCTTCAAGTACATATCGAGCATTTGGTGTTCCAAGGATTATGTATTTCCTTGCATTGACAGGACCAGATGTTGCTGTTAATACATCTGGGAAACACATCTTTTTTTGTTTGTTTGTTTTGGTGTCACCCACCAAAGGCTGCTGGCAGCTCTCGCTAAGGATCAACTGTTGGTTCTCAAGTTACAGAGTGCACTAGGAAGGTAGTGGTTAATCGCAATGGACTTGCAGTACTTTGTGTTATCAGAATGCTCTTGGCACACTTGGATTTTTTCTTTCCAACATTTGGATTTGGAATACTGCCTTCCCCATTTGCAAGTTTTTTTTTTTTTTTTTTTGTCCTAAGACTTCTGCTTAGTATATGCCTAGATAACTTGATAGTAAAATCTATGCCTCTAGTTTTCGCCTCATTTCTAACTCCAAGTTTGCATTTCTGAAAAGCCAATTAAACATTTTACAACAAACAATTAAATAATGCAAACTAGATTTATCCTGATAGTTCCCATTTTATTTCCTAATCCAACTTCTAACTTAAATATCAGCCCTTTCCCTAATTTGTAATGATACTAAGTGAGATTTCTTTGTACTCTTTCTCCCTGCTCTATTTCCTGTGCCAATTTAGGGTAAAATTCTCTTTTTCTTAATTATCTCATGTCTCCCCTTTCCATGCTTACTTTGATATATCCTTCTTCTTCCTTGTTAGGGGAATTTGTTTCTGTGATAGGACCCTTTACCAAATCATGAACAGATGAAGAGCACAGCCAATGCATGTTATGGTTGATGCACTGTGTCAATTTGAGTTTAAGGAAGTCAACAGGGGGCCAGAGTCCTCACTTTGTGAACATGCTCATCCTGTGGATTGGAAGGGCACAGAGATTGTGAGTGCTGCACACAGCTGGGGGAAGGGAAGGGCAGTTGCCTGCTTACAACGTCAGGGAGGAGAAGGGGCTTTTGCTCTCCTAGTTTTGCTCTCCGGATTTGCCATCTTCCACTGCCTTGAACTGGTGCCCCTGGGCCACACCATCCTGTCTTGGAGCTCATCAATTACGGACTGAAACTTCCACAGACTGTGAGCTGAATAAACCTTTCCTTCCTTAATTTTGGATGTTGAGAATTTTGTCTCAGCAACAAGACAATGCCTTAATAATATTGTGAATATCATACCGAGTACAAGAACCTTATCAATAGGAATATTTTATGTATATGTATTTAATAGACTATTTTAAGCTTTACTTTTGAGAGATATGCATTTTGGTTTAAATAAAGAAACCCATTTATACCAATTTAAAATATGAAGTGCCAGTCATTTGGTTACTAAAAAATATCATACTGATCATAATGATTTTATTTATTGATCATCTGCTTTCTCAGAGAAGTGCTTGAAGTGCCACCCGATCTGGCTGTGTAAACCGAGATTAAAGCAGCATTTAAAATAAGAGAAATGAGTCAAATATCGCTCGTGTTTGAGTCATAAGCTTTTAGTACTCATTGCACTTTAACTTGAAGTGTTCCTTATTCTCATTTGTTTGTGGATGAGCCTTGTTGGGAAACAGTGGGTCACTGTGGGTGTGACTGGGAACAGTGCATTCTTGTCCCTGGCTTTTCTCGCTGCTTGCTGGCTGCCACAGCTTGGGTACCTGTCTTCCATTCCGCCATTTCTGCCTCAGAGCCAGCTTACCAGGCACAGACTGAAAAATATGCACCAAAATAACCTTCTCCTCCCTTTAGGTGCTAGAATTGAGTACATTGTCTCAGAAATAGTAATGTGACTAATACATGACATCAGTGCTATTATAGCTGCAAGTTTGATACAGCAGGTATTTCTAAACTATAATTGTAGTTTTTACTAAGACTCAGCTATACAAATGTATGAACAAATAAAAATTATTATTATGGACTATTTAATAGGGGTGTTCTAGCATATCTTTTAATACCTAAATAATAGTCATTTAGAGCTTTGATTTATTTCAAAGAATTTTCATGATCATAAAAATAAAATGATAAACAACATAAAACATTTTCCTCCACCTTAGGTTAATAGCATTTGAAACTTAAAATACCATTCTTTCTAGATAGTTATTTTCACATATTATTCCTGACCACATTTTCAAAAATATTGAATATTTACTTCTTGGTGCTTTTCAAAATACTTTCAAAATCTTATTTAACAATATCTTATGAATAACACATACTTTAATATTTAAACTGCAAATGTAAAATTTTAAAACATTCACTGTATAAATTTGTATTTGAAGTGATACTATATAACTCCACTAAAGCTTCGCAACTAGTAAATGACAGGAGTTTAGGCTTAGCCTGTACATTAATACCCAAGTTCAGTGCTCCTCTATTCTACACATGAAAATATAGGCAGTTATCTTATCTATGAAGTATTTCATTTTGGGAGAACAAACTTTGTGGATTTATAAGCTCTATGAACCCCGCATAACTCTACTGTCCTTGATAAAACCTGGTAACTTGCCTGGTCTGCCCACATTGTCCTCAGAGAAAATCTGATCTCCTTGGCATGGGATTTAGCTCCGAGGCTAAGGAGCTACGTCCTCCAGCTTCCTATCCACACTAACGTTGTCATTTTAAACCTGCTCACTTATCCAACCTGTACTCTTAACCATGGAGAGGGATTGTTGCTTCCACTCAATGACTGTTAGGGTTTATACATTGTGTGAACTCTAGAAATCTAGAAGTTTAACTCAGTGAGTCAGCAGCTCTGCATCCTGGGGTGCAGAGGAGAAGCCTTTACAGTGCTAGGATATTGTTCATTGTGTCGATTTGGGAAGGTGGGAAGTGTAATTAAGTGACTCAGCAGGGGGCCGGGGTCCTTCGTTTGTAACATTCTCAGCCTGTGCAAGAGGTGGGCTCCCAGAGAATGGGAGTGCTACGCTCACCCCTGGGGAGCATCCTACTTACAATAAAAGGCAAATGAGGGGGGACTGACTGCTGGTTCTTTGGAGGAGCTCCAGTCTTTGCCTTTGGCTTACAGGTTCTCTCCTGGCTTCTGGCACAGACTGTTTGGCTTCTGCCTGGGACTCTTCAGCCATTGTTGTAGACTCTTCAGCCTTCCATCATAGATTCTTCCGTGTTCCATTGTAGATCCATCGACCTCCTGATGCAGACTTGCATGGACACTGCAGTAAGCTCCAGCTCTTGGGCTGGACCCTTCAGCCTCCAGGGTGCAGACACCCTCTGCACACTCTCTCATCTGACTTTGTGGCTGACCATCGTAAGCCAATCTTGTCATTTCTTACACATTTGTATGTCTTTTTTTTGCTTCACTAGTAAACCCTGACTGATACAATGACTGATTTCAAAACTTACTTAAATGTCTCCTCACTAACTTAAATCTGGGTTAGACATTTCTTTGAAAGAAGCCATACATCTATATTTCCTTATCATGTCACTTCTCTCATTTAATTCTCCATTCATAGTATTGACTTTTCCCCTAGACCCTGTTCAGCTGTATTCTCAGGGTCTGACAATTCTTTAGATAGATGCTGAATTAATGTAAATTGTAGCTTTTTAAATCAGTGCTAATTTTATCTCTTTCAAACTCACTTAAATGTTGGTGAACTTGATGAACTCATAATTTTTACCTCGTTCTCATACATATGATTTGACAATTTTAAGATTTTTTTATCTTTCATGAGTCAAAAATGTGTCATATAAATTAGAGATTAGGATCATATTGGGAACCAAATACAGAAAAATCTTTATTTTTATGGCTTTACATTGTCACCTTCTAAAATGATTTTCATGAAAGAGGTATGAAAAACAGTTTTGATAATTTGTATGAGAAATATTTTTACCACTTTAAATAATTTTTGTATTGATCAACAAAGCATTGTAAGGCAAATAGTTTTAAATTGCACATTATCTTTGTTGAGGCTTTCTGTTCTCTAATTTGTTTCTTTACAATGTATTATTTGAAGAATATTTTATTATTTTTACTTTTTGAGCTACATGCTTCATGTTGGTTGCTGAAGTTTAAGTACTCTCACTTTTTAAATTATTTTCTCATCTTGCCTAGGCCTTCATAATTTCATAAGGAGAATGTAGTCTGCAATGAAATTACAGATACTAGAGTAAAATTACACAGACACAACCCAATAAGGCTCTCAAGCATTGGTTTCCTTTTTATTAAATGGTGATTGGATCTCTTAGTATCAGCTTGGGCACTGAAGTTTTCTCTATTAATAAAGTGTTACAAAACCATTCTAAATTTTATTACCTCTGTGGAGATCTGGATGCTGAATTGAGGAAAAATAAAAAGAAATTTATGGATAGCCCTTGTGATTTCTTCTCCGGACCAAGTCATTGTAAAAATAAAGAAGCATCAATCAATAGTGTATGAATATTTAATTAAAAAATAACTTCAAGAAAATTCTAAGAAAGCAATTCATTTTTCTAAATGTATAATGATTACATATTGTATACTGGAATTATTTTCAAAGGTGGGAATATTTTCCATTTGATAAATTATATCTGATAAAATGTTTTGTGCACAATGTAATAATAAAATGTTTTAAGGTTAAACTCTTGAAATACTCATACATAATAAATTCATTTCTGCTGTAATTGAGACTGAAGTTCTTATATTATTTTTCAGATATTTCTCTGTAAAAAGCAGCAACATCATTGCAAGTATTACCCTCTGGTCATGCTGTAGTGTGTAGGTCAATGTAATATATCTTTGACATAATTAATCAGTAAAACACATCTCCATATGTTTACATTGCTTATCTGATTGCTGTTACTTATCTATTGTGATTTTTATACTTTCATGAAAAGTAGAATGAAATAAGCTTTTGAATTATTTCAATTTCTATTATATGTATATATTGTCAATGAAAAATGATGTTTGAAAGAGTCAAACAGCATGTGTGGACTGGAATTAGCAGAATAAAATTAATAAGGATGAAAACTTTTGAAACTTTTGTCCATACTCCCAACCCATAATGTGCAGTTATGTTAAACAGAAATAGGAGGTAGAAGATTCCATTCCTAACAAAGAATGTTAATGAGTTCTACTGCACTGACAAAGATTAATTCCTTCCTGACCTGTTTTAGTTTGTCACTTGTTAATGAGATTGTGACAAATCCACTAAAGTGCTAGAGTACATAAGCAAAATCTGCATCATATTTGGGCACATTTCCACATGGTATGCAGATCTTCATAGACATTAACAGATCTCTGATACTTAAAGCACTATGAGTCCTCTTTCAACTTGACATTGGATAATAGCTAGTAAACCCTAATTATGCAAACATTGGACTTCAGAGGCATCACATTTTTTTTCTTCCATGTTCTACATACTAATTTTAACCCTTTTTCAGATTGCACTTGCCTTATCTTTCTACTTTTGGTTTCAATTATACTGATGTTTTCTACTGCCTGCCCAGTAGAAAATTTATTCAAGTTGTATACTTCTTTGACCTCCATTTTATATCAGAAATTGATCAAGTCACAAATGCAAATAAAACATGGATAATGCTAGTTATCATTGATGCACTTCACATTCTAACAGAGCAAACTGAGAATTCACAAGTTGATGAATGAATAAGTTAATAAATAAATACTTTCATACCAAATCAATATAATGGATGGACTTTTGTTCCCTGGTAAAGTATCTAAGTCCTAACACTAATTTTTGTGACTCTGACCTTCTTTGGAATTGGATGTCTATGCAGATATAATTAGGTTAAGGATTTTAAGAAAAGTCATTCTAGATTTATGATTTTTTTAGGGGGGACCTCTACACCTCATGACAATTTTCTTTGTCAGAAGATGGGAAAACAGACACAAAAAGAAGTGAAGATGGATGTAGAGGTTGCAGTTATTTAGTTAGTTTTAAGTGTTCCTGACAATAACTAGAAGCTAGAAGATAAATGTGGAGAATATTTTCCCTGAAAACCTTCAGAGGAAATCAATTCTGCTAATATCTTGATTTAGAAATTTTGACATCCAGAACTGTGAAAGAATAATTTTTGTTCTTTCGAGACATCGGGATTGTGGAGCTTCTTTATATCACTCTCTGAAATCTGATGCTGAAAAGATGCTGAGAGGAATAATGAACAAGTTAGAGAAGGCCCATGGAAATTGCAAAGGCATGGTGAGAAACTGCCAATGCAGTGTTGGAGAATATGGGACATTTGGCGAAAGATCTGAAAGATGAAGAGAAGTAAGCCATGTAGGGAATTCCTAATGCAAAGAAGAAGAGGCCAGGGTATGGTTATGCATCACAAAACACTAAGGAGGACCGAGGTGCGTGGGCAGATAGCAGAGAGAATGCGCAAGAAGGAAGAGGTCAGCAGCATAGCCTGAGGTTGCTCCAGAGTGATTTGTAGGTAATGTTACACATAATGAGATGTAGACTGTTGAAGATTCATGTGCAGAAAGGGGTTTTCTTTTGATTTAGTTCCGTGTGGATGATAATTTTGTTTGAAAGTGGGTGGGTAAACAATAATAGAGAAACAGTTAAGAGCATTACAATACGTTAAGTGAAAATGAAAGTATCATGAGACAGGGTGAAAGGACCAAAATACTAGTCATGGGTGTTTTGAAAAGGGGTCAGTTTCAAGTGTGAGGGTCGAGACGCCCGCCACGTGAAGGAAGACACCAACAGACGCCTTCTCATGCAATAAGCATGGGGTCTTTATTATCCAAGCATGCATGGGGCTCACTGAACACGCAGGAACAGAGAGCCCCGAGCTAAGCATGGGCAGGGTTTTTAAGCTATTGAACAAAGGGAGGAGGAGACCTTGCAAGCGCGGGTAC